>SEYY01012280.1:0-13983 GCA_009176605.1 Armadillidium nasatum | reverse complement strand
TTTGACATTGAATTCTTGTAAAACAGTTTGGAATTCAGAACGAAATAAATTCAGCTCCATTATCAGTTAATACTCGAAGTGGTACTCTTGGTAAAAATGTCATTATCCTGTGTTTCAACATGGAAGCTACGGTATTCCCCTTTTTGTCTTTAATAGGTATCACTGCAGCCCACTTGGAAAAGTGGTCTATAAAAACAATACAATACTTATATCCAGAGTTGGTAAGAGGAAACTGTATTAGATCCATCGCGACAAGATCAAAGGGATGACTGGCTATTATTTTAATCATAGGGGGCGTGATGTTTGTTGAATAAGTCTTCAATTTTTGACATAAAGGGCAACATTTAACCACATCCGATATGATCTGATTAGTTCGAGGATGCCAAAAGTGGCGATATACCAAATCTATCATTTTGTTGCGTCCTATATGGGCACAATTAAAATGTAAATTTACAACTAGTGTAATCAATAAATTTAATGAAACTACAAAAAGGAATTTTTTGGATTTATTTTTATAATATAATACTTCATTTTCAATTACTAAATTATTTACATGAGGTCTAAACAGTGATATGTGTTTAGGCCAGTTTATTTTTAAAGTCTTGTCTTTTAATGATTTGACCAATGAGATGATTACTTTGTCTGTTTTTTGATCGGTTAATATTTCAGTAACGTTTATGTTTGAGTCTAAGGGAGGAGAGGTATTATCAATTAAGGGTTGAATAGCATTTATTTGTATAATAACATCAGGTTTAATTCTGTTATTCACTATTTCAATGGGTTTGAGAAAATTATAATGGATACCCGCTAAACACTTCATAGTACAGATTTTATCAGTAAACTTACTTCCGTAAATTAGCGGATTTTTATCATTATAATAAATAACCACTTTGGTTTTGTATAATTGACTGAAAGCCTCTATTATTTCCGGTATTGGAACTTGTCCATCTAATTTCATCAATCTAAGTTGTTTTCTAATATGTCTGTTAGCCAATTTATATTTATTAATATTTTTAAGTAATTCATCAACTGTTTGTAGACGTAATTCATGATGATATGTGTCACAATCATATAAATACAAAGAAAAACATTTGAACATGGCGTCTCCACCGCCAGAAACTTCCACCAATTGGAATCCCTCTGGAATGTATCCACTAAGATTAGTGCACTTTTTATCCGATTCTGGTACAGAAAAGCATGGAGATCGTGATAGTGCATCAGCAACGGTATTATTTTTTCCCACAATATGGCGGATTTCAAAGTCAAATTCATAGAGTTCTTCCATAGTGCGTGCCTAATCGGCCATCAATTAAACTCATGTTTTGTAAATAAATAAGAGGCATATGATCAGTGTAAATAATGAACCTTACTCCTCGGAGGAATGCCTTTAATGACTTCACCGCCCATCGCAAGGCTGCCAATTCCTTATCTATAGTGCTGTAATTTTTTTGTGCACCACTAAAGGTGGTTGATATGTAGGCTATAGGTCTCCGAACTCCTTCTTGTAGTTGTGACAGACATGCCCCAGCTCCAAGGATCGGAAGCATCAACGTGTAATTCAAGGGGTGAAACCTCGGGGTTGTAATCCGGAAATCCCAACAACTCTGGACTGACTAAAGCTGCTTTCAGTTGTTCAAAAGCAGACTGACATTCTTGGTTCCATATGACCTTTTTACCCCCAGTTTGAGATGACAAGGGTTTAGCGAGAATTGAACAGTTAGGAATGTGACGCCGGTAAAAATTCACCATTCCTAGAAATTGGCGTAATTGTTTAACGGTAGATGGTATTGGGAAGCTTAAAGCTCCACTCAAGTTTTTCTCCAAAGGCATGATACCTTGTTTGGATATGTGGTGCCCCAGAAATTCCACTTCCTTCCGGCACAGTTTTGTTTTGCTGGGCTTTAGTTTATAGCCATTGGCTTCCAGGGCTGCTAGAACTTGTTGTAAAGTATTCAAATGTTCTTCAATGGTTTTCCCCAAGACAATGATGTCGTCCAAATATACCATTACATTTGTCCACGGTAACCCTGCTAATGCTAGCATCATTCCCCTTTGGAAAGTGGCGGGGCCATTCTTTACCCCAAAGGGCATCTTTAAGTACTCATATTGGGCAAAAGGGGTAGAAAAAGCTGTCTTTTCTATGCTTTCTGGATCCATGGCTACCTGGTAGTACCCCTTTACCAGATCTATTGTAGAAAAGAAAGTTTGTCCGTACATATTATATATCATATCTATTAAATTAGGGAGAGGAAAAGAGTCTGTTTTAGTAGCTTCGTTCAATTTGCGGTAGTCTATACACAGTCGGAGTTTTCCATCAGGTTTGCGGACCGGTACTACCGGAGCAGAATAAGGAGACTGACTTGGTCTAATAATATTACTTTCTAGTAATTCTTTGCACTCCCCTTCAATCTCCTGGGCCAAAGGCCCTTGGAATCTTCGAACTGGTATTCTAATAGGTTTATTGGTTTCCAAGTCAATATGATGGGTGATATTGGTAGCTATCCCCACATCATTATCACCACGACTCAGTGCATTCGAGTGTTTCAACAAAATGTTGATCAATATACTTTGCTGATCTTCTGTTAATGGTAAATTTTTGATTTCAAATTCTTCAATAAGTCGTTCAGGGGTCCAATAATTTCCTAGATCTTCACTGGTTAATGAAATCTGATTACTATTGATGGGAACTACAAAATTGTCTTCAAACGGAGTGACCTTTCCAATCAAAGCATGTTTGCGGAAGTATTGGTCTTTCTCGGATAAATTTAATACCGCTATCATTTGAGTTTTCTCTCTAATATCTAAAATCCCTGGAATAAATTCCAAAACTGGGTGATCCACTCCGATAAATTCAATTATAGGGTAATCCATAGTCTTATCTCTGGAATGCGGGATAACAATGGAAATAAGTTTACATTGATTAGGGGGCACTAAAACAGAATCCGTGGTGATACAGTTATAAAAAGGTATTTTTCTGCTAATGTCCTTGGCTAAAATAGTCAAAGTATTTTGCTCTCTATGAATTAATTCTCTACTGGTCATATCTGGCAAAAGATTATTTTCTTTCAAAGAAATTGCTCCAAGTACAATATGATGATCCATGAATTCTTGGGGAACTATATATAGTTTAACTATTTTTGTTTTAATACCGCATTCGAAGACAATAGGGCATTCTATTAATTGGTCAATACTGATTCTATTTCTGTTACCAAATCCACTTATTGCGGAGACATCGGTTGACGGGAGCAACCTGAGATCTGGTCTATTAAGGAGAACAGCTGAACTAACAAGACTTACTCCAGCTCCAGTATCAATCATACAGTCATAATATTCTGAAATTTTTGAACCAAGAGCTATATTAATTACTAAGGGCTCTATATCTGCTCGGCATAAGTTTATATCAATCACAGCGAAGTCATTATCATCCGAAACTCCTGTTTTGGATGTATTACCAGGTTGAGCCTTATCTGTTGTCTTAATGGTCGTCCCCACAGGTTGGCTCTTATCTGTGGAGGTTATCAGTTTAACGGTTCTTCTTCTAAACAATGTCCCTCATAATGAGCGGATCCACAAAATCCACATTCATCAATGAACCGTGTTTTTGAACGTGCCCCTTTATTAACAAAAACCGAAGAGCTTATTTCAGGGGTTGTGGGGTCATTCAATTTCCTTGTCGTTTCTTGTATTCCATGGGGCTCCATAGGGTTTGTCTTTCCCAAACTTTGGGTATTATTATTATTGTTGTTGTACAATTTTCTATTATCACAATCAATCCCAAAATGTGGACCCTTGCAAAATGGACATCTATTCCTAGATTTCGGCAATGGTCTTTGTGGTGATTGGGTTGCTCTACACTCAGATCGTATGTGTCCCTTTTTCTTGCAATAGGAACACACTCCCAAGAATTTGTAACACTCATCCATTTTATGACCTTTAATCCCACAATAAATACAAGAAAGTACTTGTATGTCTGATGGATTTCCATTAGTTTTCGGACTCACTCCGCCCTTTAAATCCACAATGTCTGTTTGCATTGGTTGAACCAATGATTTTTTTTCGAAGGATATCTGACCATGATGGTTGTTTGACCATCACAGTGTCAATGTTAATTACTTCCACACTACTATCCATGTTCACCGGAGGTTCAATAGTTGATCCTATGTTGTTGAATATTATAGTCATATTCATATTGATCTGCAAGTAACACGAGTTGTTCCCAAGGGACTTTTCGGTTAGTCAACACTTCATTTTGAACAATATACTCCCTTACTTTCTTCTCAATATAAGTTGGGAGGCTTAAGAGAAAGGCTGTACGCAATGCATCATGATTTCTAACATCCACTCCAGGGAAGGCCTTACTCGCAAGCTGTTCTAGTCTTAGAGCCAACATATTTATGCTTTCCCCTGGGAGTCTATTTGCATTCATGAACTCTTGGAGTCTTCTGTTATTCTTATGGCGTTCTTCTTGTTGGAACCATCTTAACATGATGCTCTTTATTTCTGAATAAGGAATCAGCTGTTTTGTTTATAACCAAATACAATTTCAGGAAAGATCCTTCCAAATAACGTTCCAAAAGTTGGCTCCAATGTTTCTGTGACCCTGAATAATGGTACTGACAAAAATTTTCAAACTGAACAAAGAACTTACTCAAATCCTGACCGGCCTCATATGAATACTTACCAGGTGGTACCGCTTTAGGACCTTTGTGTATTCTTTACTAATTCAGCTAACATACTTACTGCATTTATTAATAAGGATAACTGTTGTTTCATTATTCCCATCTCTGATTCATGCACTATCCTACTACTATTTTCTCCCATGTTTGTTTTATGTTCCTCTACCCTGTTATTAACATGCAAAGGTGCATTATTAATGCTACCTCCACTACCAATGCTACGGGGAACTTCAGAAAAAGACACAGTGCTACTGCTAATACTATGAGAAACTTCAGGAAAATATGTCATGCCAAGTACAGCCGGAATATTACCCCTACTTACTACTGTATTAACCAATAGTGTATCTGTGGACAAAGTCATAGGTAATTGGGTTTCAAAGGGCAATGTCATGCAAGGGTTTAGTCCTGTAGTCCTAGGAAGTGTATTATACGTTGGGACGGGAGGAACAAAATCTAACCCCATTACAGACCCTTGTGCACCCATCTCTGATGTCCCATGTTCCACCTTCCTTTCTAATTTTTCCGAAATAGTATTATACTTGTGGGTTAAATCTCCAATAATTTTATTTACTGCCTCCACAACCACTACAGTATCGTCTGAGTTTGTGGTAGTGGTGGTGGTGGTGTCAAGAATTACTGAATTAAGGTAATCCTTCAATGATAAAGAAAGAGGTATATCCATGGTGTTAAATTATTGAAATATACAACAACTTCTATCAATGATTAATAACAAGTCGCATGAAACTGTACACGAATCAATAATCGAATATTAAATATCTAAGGCAATATTATTCACACAACCCGGTCCCTGTTCGGGCGCCAAATGAAAAACTCTATGTAAGGGGGAGCCTAGCGGATAGCAAAGGAGGGACCCTACACAGAGAAGAACATTAACTAAGATGAGAATATCACAAGGAAAGATTTTGAGGGGAAGAAGATATAGGAAGAGAGAGAGAGAGAGAGAGAGAGAGAGAGAGAGAGAGAGAGAGAGAGAGAGAGAGAGAGAGAGAGAGAGAGAGAGAGAGAGAGAGAGAGAGATTGGTTCAGATCAGGTCAAGAAGAAATCTATTTTTGGCGCCCTCGTTTTTTTGAGGGGAATTTTCTTCTTGGTTTTTACTTATTTAAATGCTTTTAGTTGCACTTCTATTACGAAAGGTCTATATGATTCAATTTAACTCTTTTATTCAGTTTTTATAACGTACAAAGAAGTTCGCCGGTAGATGAAGCCGATTAGACCTTCCCTAAGGCCAGTCCTATTTTATGGGACCGGGCTGTGTGGTGAAATGATGATAACACTTATAAAATTATATTTATTTTTAAGAATTTTCTAGTAGAAATAACCTAACAACTCAAATATTCCTTTCCTGAGACCTTATAAACCTATTTATAAAAATATAAATATATTTAATCTTCAATAGATTATAGAAAAAGACTAAACTTAAATTTTCCTTTTATGATGAATTTTTATATTTACGGTAATTCTACTATCTATTAGTTAGTAGGTTAATAGGGTAAATAGGGAGGGATACAATAAGCTCTATTTATAGAGTATTACAAAATGTTCCAATTTTCCAATTTATTTGTATGGGTCTTGACTAAGCATAAGAAGCCCTAAAAAAGAAATACTATCATTAATCTTATTTCTTCTTAACTATTTATAAATAAGAAATAAATAATAAATTAATATATCATGAGTTCCTAAACAACTAAATAATAAAATAATAAATAAGGCCTAAAATAAGAATAATTCTGTCTCCTCATAAATAATAATTAAGAAAGAACCCTAGCCATAACAAAACAAAATTAATAACACTCTTAACAAAAATAATAATAAAATAAAAAAATTCTTTATCATATGTACCTTACGAGCTTCTTTCTTTAATATAATGGCCACTGTCCAAGTTTTGAGATCAGTTTTATTTAATGCCTGTTTATATCATTTTATTTCAAAAAAAAAAAGAAAAAATTTATTATAAAATATAGACAAATATAAATTAAAACAATAGAATAAGGTTAATGAAATTTGGATAAGAAATTATTGTATAATGAAACAATCTGAATCTTAGTCCCCTTTATAACGTTGCCTAGACATACACACAAATTATTACACTTTTCTAGCAGAACCTAATTCGACTTATCATAACCTGAACTTTGCCGTAAAACCTAAATAATAATTAATTATAATAAAACCTAAATTTAAATCTGAAAAAAGAACAAATTAATTATATTTGAACAGTAAAAGGTAACTGAAATTCGTTAGGTATAAAAGTATCGATTAAAATAAAATATCGACATAAAAAATATTGATATAAAAAATATCGAAGGTCAGAAACAATCTACACCTAAGCCATATATATATATATATATATATATATATATATATATATATATATATATATATATATATATATATATATATATATATATATATATATATATATATATATATAATATGCCATGGTTGTTTAAGCTATTAATGGATAATATTGTTAAAGGGATGGAGAGGGAAAGGAAAGGTCTTAGGTTGAGAGGTAGAGAAGGTGAATTGGAGGTAAATGTCTTATTTGCAGATAATGTGGTGTTAGTTGCGAAATCTGGGGAGAAACTGAAAATGTTGGTGCAAGAATGAGCTTCCAAAGGATTCAGAGTAAATCTAATAAAGAGTGATGAGAATTGGAGGCAGAGATAAGGCAGTAAGAGGAGAGGAATGGGGTATGGAGGGGGGAGGGGTAGAAAAGGTCAAATATCTGGGAATGCTGGTGGAGAGAAAATGTGGTTTGGAAAGGGAAATAAATAGATTGATGGAGGGAATGAAAGTGATAGGGGGATTGAGGAAATTATAGAAGGGGAGAATACAGAAGGAAATAAAAGTAAGAATGTTTGAGAGTATGTGTTTGCCATCTGTAATGTATAGGTGTGAAACATGGATGATTAATGCTTGGACAAAGAAAAGATTAGAAGGAATTGATGGCTATATGTTGTTTAAGGAGATTAGATAGAATTAGAAATGGAAGAATAAGGAAATAAAATTAAGAATGTTTGAGGGTATGTGTTTGTCATCTGTAATGTATGAGTGTGAAATATGGATGATGAATACTTGAATAAGTAAAAAAGATTTATAAGTTTTTTGAGATAAAGGGATTGAGGGCTATATGTTGGTTAAGGAGGGTAGATAGAATTTGAAATTATTTTCCTATGTTCCTATGAAATGAAGGATTAAGGTTGATATGTGTGTGGAGGAAGGGAATAGTGGGCAGAGCAGAAGAGGGTTATTAAGATGGTTTGGGCATGTGTGTAGGATGAATGAGGATAATACTGGAATTAATAAATTTTTTATAGATGATCATGGAAAGGAAACTTGGGGGCATGATACAAAAATTTAATAGAAACCATGCCATCTTGATGTAAGAAAATACTTATTCATTAATAGTGTTATTTGGAGTGGTTTGCCACTGAGGTTTGTTGAATATGACTCACTTGCAGCATTTAAAAAGGAGTGAATAGGTATATGGATTTTCTGGGCATCATAAAATATAAATCCTGACTAAGCCTAAATGGTGGGATGATAGTTTGTTCTTATAGTTAATAAAATGCAGTAATTTACTATAGTCTAATAAAATGACTAGCTCCTTGTAGTTTGCAATTGTTGTAGCTATAATTTTGATAAGTTTTTGTGGTTGGCGTATTAGTTTTGACTTCAGGAAATGTATTTGACGAACCATGCTGAACTGGTCTAATTGGTTGGTTTGTAGTTAGTTATTAAATTTTACCTGTATATCACATAAAGATAATTGGACTAATCAAATTTCTTGCACTATATATTTTTAGTGTACTGTAGCTATAGTTTTAAACAAAAAACCTTTGAGAGTGATCAATTTGGGTTTTCTTTGGTTTACATATATAAGTATTTTGCATGTTATATGAGTCATTAGATTGACAAATTATTTAAGTTTACTGGAAACAGTCTTGATAGGTTCATGTGGCTTTTTACTGTACTTGTTTTTCTTATGTTCCTATAGTGAAATTGGTGTCTCACTGGGTTCAGTGAGACTACTGTTCCTTATATGTACTTAAATGTAAGGCTTTTTAGTTTACATATATTGTAAAATAAAATTTTATTTTATCTCCATAGGGAATAGTGTTGGATGCATTAAATTTCAAAGTGATTTAGATAGTAAAAAATATAAGGTTTTTCATATAGGTTACTTAAGCAAATTGGCTTGAGGATGTGGACCAAGGAAAAGATTTTGGTATAATTATTAGCTGTAAACTAAAACTAGCTAATCAGTGTTTGAAAATAAGGTATTGAACTAATAAGATTTTAGGTATAATAAATGCAATGTTGTTTATGAGAATAAGAAGTTTATATGTAAACTGTATTGTAGTATTGTGCACAAGTTTGGATCACTCATAGAAATGCTGAAAAGATATCAATGCAGAGTAACAAGGATGATTTCTAGCTTTGAAAGACTGAGGGAGTTGGGAATGTTTTCTGTAGAACGACAAGATCTTAGAGGGGATACGATGCAAGTTATGATGATACTGAGATTAACAAGTTCTTTGTAGTAGACCATAGAAGGGAGACCAAGGGGTATGATTAGAAAGTTAGAAAGAATTATGAAATCTTGATTTAAGTAAATACCCATTCAGTAATAGAGTTGTTAATATTTGGAATCAGGGCTGGGGAGCCAGAGCTGGAAGCCGAAGAATTTTGATGGAGCTGGAGCCCAAAAAAGGAGGCAGCTCCAGCTCTGAATGTTTTCTGCTATCATATTAGCATTCATTATTTTTTCTTATTCATTTTCTTAAATTTTTATTGAAATTCATTACTTCTCGCTTTGAATTGTGAAAAATTTTCTGTCCATTAATACAGTAATCAGTAATACTGAAGGCATACATCAATATGCAATAATTATAATTTTCTTTAAAATTGAATTTTTAAGTAGCATTTTCACAATGAAAAACAGACAATGTAATAAGTCATCAATATCGAAATATTTAAAGAAAAAGTGAAATTGAAGAAAATATTTGCTTTTTGCTTTGTCATCTGTGGATTGAAAATAAACACTAAAACATCTAATTTAAAATGCCATTTGCAGAGGCAACATCTTAAAATCTTTAAAAGTAGTAGAAGAAAACCAAAGGAAGGTTACACCAGTTACCCAAAATACTTACATGTATACAACCTTCTATTTCAAGATTTGTAACAAGTCAAAAGATGATGATATCTATGACAGCTTAATAATGAAGTGCTACTTGCTGCAATCTATATTGATCCTATGTACTGGATTATGCTGAATGATGTATAGCTCATTAGAGGAAAGATAGCATTGATTAATATAGTAATTTGAATGGAACAATATAATACTTCAAAACAATTAGCAACTCAAAAAAAGAAGGAAGTGGAAAATGCCAAGCACTTAATGTAGTTAATGAACTTAATGTAAACCTACCTTCAACTTAATCCCCTTTAAATTTTGAGAATGAAGTAGCTTATGAAGAGTTCTTTGATCTGAAAGCCGAACGCCTAAGACTGAAGAAAAAATAGAAAGTAAACAAGGATCTTCTATCGCTAAATTTGTCTGTCATGAAGAAAATAGATGGATCATCAAAGCTTAAAGGCGATTCCACATTACCCAAAAAAATTCAGAATGTTGCTTATACAGTAACTTCAATGCCAACAACATAAGTTAGTGTAGAATGACTTTTCACCCCTTTGAATAATTCAATCAGACTTACGAGCCTCAATGAAAGAGGATCAAATTGAAGTCATACTGTTTCTTAAATTCCTTTTGAAAAAAAATTTAAAATTTTTTTTTTTTTTTGATGAAGAGTATATTTTGTTTTATAAATTTGGTTGTATTGATTAATTTGGTCTCTATTTTTTCCAGTGTTTAATTTAAATACAAGTTACAAATAATACTATAGAGCATTAAAAATTACATTTAATATCTGTATTTGGAAGGTAGTATAATTAATAATCTGAAAATGAATGCTTTCTGTAATTAGTATCTTACTTATTCTTAATATTAATTTTTCTCATTGTGAATTATACAGTGATTTAATAAATACTTATTATTATTATGCCCCTTTAATAATCACAGTGGGGGGGTGAATTCTCACATTAAACATGAATGGAAATGAGTCTTTTGCATAAAACAACTAACTATGTAACTATTGGATATGTTGAAATGGTAAACATAGATCAATTTGTTTTTGTCATTATAAAGTGTGCCACAGAAAACTGTTGTTTGTCATTAACAGTATATCATAATTTTTATACTTTGCTTTTTTTTCTTTTATTTTTAAATCTTCTGCATTCTGTCATTTTTTATTGTAATTAGATTTGTATTTTCAGATATTGTGACAGCAGTAACCTTGAATATTACATTTTCATTTTATTTACAAAAAGGCATTTTAATTTACTTTAACCACTGACAAGATAAATTGGAAGTCAACTACAAATTATACTTAAAGGTATGTTCTGTTGCTTTTTAATAGTTAAAACATTGCTATCATAAAAATTCAAGGTTCATCAAGATAGCTTGACCAAACAAATTATTCAGCAGTATTAAACACAGTAATTACACCAATAAATGAATATTACAGCAAAGGTTTCATATAAAATTTTATTTTAATTTAACTTTTTAGTTTATATTTAAATTAATTTTTCATTCTAAACTGCATTTTCAATTGTCATTATGGTGGCATTGAATTTAATTCTATAAGTGGATTTTGCTTTTACTCCATGTATTAATTTCATTATATATATATATATATATATATATATATATATATATATATATATATATATATATATATATATATATATATATATATATATATATATATATATATATATATATATATATATATAAGCATAAATTAATATTAGTAAATGCATATTTTTGTTCTTAACATCTTCCAAGCAATTTTTTCATTATAGATTCTAAAAGCCTATCATTTACAATAAGATATATGGGTCATTCCAAGTCACTTCAACACGACAAAAACCCTGACCCCTTTCGATTTGTATAAAAAGTGGCACACTAATAGATCTTGTTGAGAAAATATGAATGGCGTTTATTGCAGGTCTCTAGCTCATACGGTTCAGAAGATATGACCTTTGAAACTTTGGTCAAAAATGTCAATTTTCAGATAGTAGTCCGAGGTCAAAATAAAATATCTCGGCTTCTATGGCACTTAGAAGCATCGTATAAAGACCATTTAAAAGATCTTGAATAGCGGTACAACATTTATTTAGATGATTTTTGACCTCGGAGGTCAAATAAAAAAATTTGACCTATTGTGACCTTGACCTTGACCTTGAAAAAAAACCTCTCTTCGATTTTTTTCAAACTTTGCTGAATTATTGTTATATATGTATATTTTATTTTTTTTAATGAATTATTTTTGGTTTTGGCTTGGTTTAGAAAATATAAGCAATTTAATAAGTACAAATATCACATTTTTCACTTTTTTGCGATTTTTATCTCATTCAATGTATAGTTCCAACATTTCCATTTCTCTTTCTCTCTCATATATATATATATATATATATATATATATATATATATATATATATATATATATATATATATATATATATATATATAATATATATTATATATTGTAAGGGCTGGCTGCTGCCGAGTATATTTTTTCTCGTTTCAGATTGCATGGGGAATATATATATATATATATATATATAATATATATAATATATATATAATATATATTGATCTTACACTTACAATGTTCACATAAAATTATCTATAGTTCACAGTACACAAGATAGCCTCTTTATATACACAAAATAAAGAAAAAAAAAGAGTAATGGCTTAAAACAACCAAAGATTTGAAAGTGGAAAGCGTTTTACTGTGAAATTTATCACACTACTGACATATTTTCTTTTCCCAAAGTGAATATTAAATATTAAAATTTTATAAAAAAAAAAAATATATGATAATCTCATAAACCATTAAGGTCTCTTATCTATATTTCTACCTGATAGGTATAGAGATTATAACTCCAGATTAGCACTAGGCAATAAGGCCCTAGACCGGCACCTGTGAGAATTATAAATAATTACCCCAGTGCCTCACCTCAGTTTAAATGATCTAAAAATATATAATGAATTAATAATAATAATAAAAACACAAAGAATATAACCTACTCTTGAAAGAGTAATATGCCTTCTTGAAAATAACAACCTGTTTGAATAAGAATAACCTGTTTTTAATTATAGCCCGAAATGGGAACAATAGCTCATAAGACTTTTCATTAGCACAGTGCACTCAATAAATAATAATAATAATAAAAATAAATTTTTAACATAGAAGAATAACATTAACGTATCTAAACAAATAAACACGTTAACATCAATCTCCCTTCACGCTCTCCAGTCTAGGACATGGCACATGCACATTAATATTGTGGATCCCAAGCACAGTCAAAATCAAACAGCATAACAGCAAAGCAACAAGCAGGTAAGACTATATTCCTCAGAGAATACCTCCATGCAATCTGAAACGAGAAAAATATACTCGGCAGCAGCCAGCCCCTTACATATATATATATATATATATATATATATATAATATATATATATATATATATATATATATATATATATATATATATATATATATATATATATATATATATATATATGAGAGAGAAAGAGAAATGGAAATGTTGGAACTATACATTGAATGAGATAAAAATCGCAAAAAAGTGAAAAAATGTGATATTTGTACTTATTAAATTGCTTATATTTTCTAAACCAAGCCAAAACCAAAAATAATTCATTAAAAAAATTAAAATATACATAATAACAATAATTCAGCAAAGTTTGAAAAAAATCGAAGAGGAGGTTTTTTTTTCAAGGTCAAGGTCACAATAGGTCAAATTTTTTATTTGACCTCCGAGGTCAAAATCATCTAAATAAATGTTGTACCGCTATTCAAGATCTTTTAAATGGTCTTTACACGATGCTTCTAAGTGCCATAGAAGCCGAGATATTGTATTTTGACCTCGGACTACTCTCTGAAAATTGACATTTTTGACCAAAGTTTCAAAGGTCATATCTTCTGAACCGTATGAGCTAGAGACCTGCAATAAACGCCATTCATATTTTCTCAACAAGATCTGTTAGTGTGCCATTTTTCATAAAAATCGAAAGGGGTCACGGAAAAAATTGCCAAATTTTGGTTGAAGTGACTTGGAATGACCCATATGGCACCAGAAAATTTTCTTAGATTTTGAAGAGCATTTACCAGCAATTCTTACCCAAAGTAAGGAGAA
>SEYY01012279.1:15000-22822 GCA_009176605.1 Armadillidium nasatum | reverse complement strand
TTTTTGTCCGAAAAGGTGTTTTTTTTTTTTTTTTAATAGCTATTCAGTTTTGGGCTTATAACATTTTTCCTGTAACTCTAGGAACAAAAGTCTGTTACAAGTTTTTGTTGCCAGTAGAATTCTGAATATACAGTACAAATTTCAGGTCATTCCAAAAAGTGGTTTGGCCTCGCCATTCATTTGAAAAGGGTAAAAAGGAAGAGAAGAAATTTTTTTAATTAAATAGTTATAGACTCAAGAAAACACTAAAAAAAGAGAAAAGCTATATACACTGAAAATTTCAGGAGAATCGGCTGAAAATTTAAAAAAAAAAAAAAAAAATGAAATTGGATTGTCCCCTCAAGTATAATTTCCCATTTTAACCCCGGCTGGCAAACCCCGGTTTTCCCTAATTTTTAGCCGGGGCCGGGGCCCCGGTCAGTTCCTATATATATATATATATATATATATATATATATATATATATATATATATATATATATATATATATATATATATATATATATATATATATATATATATATATATATATATATATATATTTTTTTTAATATATCTCCTCCGGTGGGCAAAGGCCAGAGGCCTACCAAATTCCACCAGAGTTGGAAAAATTCTTATCCTGATCGAAGAAGGCCAACATGTCCAGATACACGGCGTTTGAAAATATGCAAGTCAAAGAAAGTTGGGGAAAACAGATAAAGGGAGTGTGTTCCAGACTTTACCAGTAGAGTATATGTAAGATTGAGTATAGTGGTTAAGTCTGGGGTAAGAGAGTTGGACAGAGAAAGGATGAGACTGTGTAGAAAGACGTGTCGCACGAGCTCTTCTCAATGGAGGAGATAAGTGACGAGAGAGTTCAGAAGAGCAGTGTCTGTTGTAATAACGATAGTAAAGAGAGAGTGAAGCAACAATTCGAAGGGCCGAAAGAGATTGAAGAGAGTAAGAGCAGGAGAGTTGATGAGACGAAAAGCCCTAGACTCCACCTTCTCAAGAAGAGCTGTATGAGTGGAACCACCCCAGATGTGCGATGCATACTCCATACAGGGGTGAACAACACCCCTATACAGAGCAAGCAACTGGGGTGGCGTGAAGTAATTCCAAAGGCGCCTCAGAACACCCAGCCTCTTAGAAGCTTGTTTAGAAAGAGAAGTAATGTGATCTTTTCAAGAAAGATCGTGAGAAAAGGATACGCAAAGAATATTAAGAACAGATGAAAGTTTAAGTTGTTGTGTGTTTTCGAAGAAGATATCATAATTGTGTGAAAGATTGTGTCGAGTGTAGAGATGGAGGAATTGAGTTTTTGAGGCATTGAAAATAACCATGTTTTCTCTGCTCTAATTTGAAATATGTGAAAGATCAGAAGTTAGTTGTTCCAAGGCTACCCTTCTCAAGTCTATCAACTGCTGCTGGGTGGGATATTTTTCAAACTGGAAGGAGTAATGAAGGGTGGAATTATCAGCATAGGAGTGCATAGGTGATGAGGTAATAGAGAGAAGGTCATTGATGAAAAGCAGAAAAAGTATTGGGGATAGGACAGAACCCTGAGGAATACCACTATTAATAGATTTAAAGGAAGAACGGTGGCCGTCTACAACAGCTGCTATAGAACGACCGGAAAGGAAATTTGAGAGATCAGAGAGAGAAGGAAGAATACCGAAAGAGGGAAGTTTAGAAATCAAAGCTTTGTGCCAGACTCTATCAAAGGCTTTCGATATGTCCAGCGCCACAGCAAAAGATTCACCGAAATGCCGAAGAGCGGAGGACCAAGAATCAGAGAGAAGGGAAAGAAGATCACCAGTAGAGCGTTTCTTACGAAAGCCATACTGGCGATCTGAGATAAGATTAGAAGAATTGAGATGTTTCCAAATCTTCCTGTTAAGGATAGATTCGAAAACTTTAGAGAGAACGGAGGTCAAAGAAAAAAGATGGTAGTTGGAGGGTTGAGAGGGGCCCCTCTTCTTCAGCACAGGTTGAATGAGCGCACGTTTCCAGCAAGAAGGGAAGGTTGAAGTAGAGAGACAAAGACGAAAAAGTTTACCGAGGCAGGGTGCAAGCTCGGAAGCACAAGTTTTGAGAACCACAGGAGGAATACCATCGGGACCATACGTCTTCTTACTATTAAGCTAAGAAAGAGCAGAAATGACATCTTTAGAAGAAATTTTAATTTTAGGCATAATTGAGTTAGAGGGGGTTGAAGGAGGAGGAATAGCTTTGGAATCGTCTAAGGTTGAATTAGAGGCAAAAGTTTGAGTGAAGAGTTCAGCTTTAGAAGAAGGTAAAACAGCAGTTGAGTCATTGGAAAATATTAAAGGAGGGAAAGAGGAAGAAGCAAAGTTAGAGTTGACATTTTTTGCAAAATGCCAGAAAGAACGTGAAGAACCAGAAAGATTATTTCATTTTCTACGGAGAAAAGAGTTTTTAGTGTTACGAAGGATAGATTTTGCACGATTCCGGGAGGAAATATAAGTAGCGTGAGATTTTGGAGTTTGAAGACGATGGTAATCCCTGAAGGCAACATACCTGCGGCGGACAGAGCGAGAACAAGCAGAGTTAAACCACGGTTTGTTAGGTTTAGTAGAAAAGAAAGAAAATTTAATGTGCGCCTCCCTGCCAGAGAGAATCACCTCGGTACTGCATTCTGCACACTCCGAGGGACCCCTACCACGGAAGCAATAATCATTCCACGGGAAATCGGAGAAGTACGACTGCAAGTACGTTTGTGGCACCGAAGTGCCACACGTTTCCTTTCAAAAGAAGGGGTTCTTTCCTGCGAAAGACTTGCAGAGATTGAAGAGGATACAGAGATAAGAAGGTGATCGCAGGAACCCAGAGGAGAAAAGAGCTTACCAGTTTAAGGAGAAGGATTAGAAGTTAGGAAAAGGTCTAGAATGTTGGGTTAATATCCAAGATGATCAGGGATACGAGTAGGGAGCTGCACCAACTGCCCAAGGTCGTTTTGGATAGCGAAATGGAAGGCACATTCACCAGCTGTATCATGAGAACTTGAAGAAAGCCACTGACAGTGGTGAACATTGAAATCACCTAATATGATGATTTCAGAGAAAGGAGAAGAAGAGAGAATGTGCTCTATTTTGGAGTTTAAATAGATGAAGAATTTTGGAGAGTCAGTAGAATTAGGAGATAAATAAACAGAACAAATGAATTTAGTCGTAGCATGGTAAGAGAGCCTTAAGCCATAAGGTGGAAAATTCGGAAGACTCCAAATTAGCGACACGAGAACAAACGACATCGTTGCGCACGCATGCACAACCACCTTTGGCTGAAAATTGAGGATAGAGACAGTATGTGGAAACAGAATAGGGTTTGCTATCAGAACGCTCAAACATCTGAGTTTCGGTCAAGAATAAGAGGTGAGGTCTAGAAGAAGAGAGGTGATGTTCAACAAAGTGAAAATTGGAGTGTAGACCGCAAATGTTGCAGAAATTAATGAAAAAAATAGACTGTGCATCAGGACAAGTGGGCAGCTGTGTCTTGGTGGCACCAGTCCCATCAGCGGAGGCCACCAGCTCCCAAGTGGTGATGGGAGAAGGGTGGATGAGGGGCTATATTTGGAAGCAGCCCCCCAGGGCTTCTCTGAGGCTATCGAAGTTGACGCCATTATTGATTTAAAAAAAAAAAAAAAAGGGTGTTAGTATTAATGTTTTATGAGCGTAAAGGAGAGCCTATTTCGTGTGGAAGGTGAGCGTGAAAGGGAGCGAACCATTGGGCACCGGGATGAGATGGGAAGTACCCTTAACATCCTGTATACCCAACAGGGGGTAATATCATCGCCTCGGGAGCGCTACTTCCCTCCCCCATATATAAATAAGGTTAGGAGGCTAAATAATTGAAAAAATCTGAAATATCTTTCATTTATGTGATATTTATAGTGGTAGCTTATTATTATTATTATTAAAAATTATTTTTCCTATGATTATTAACTTATCATTATTATTGATTTACGAATGCAGAATTAAATGTGTAAATGTTTTATTTAATTGCAATTTCGAAAACCTTTTGAAAGGAGTTAGGAGTCAACTTTTTCATGACCCTCCAACCCTGGAGGTAACTCCTGAAGACGGTGTCCTTTTAATGAAAAGAACAAGAACAAGCCCAGTCAAACCAATGAAAAGAAAAGGGGATATGTTATTACTACATGCCAAAGAGGATCACAGTGGCAATGCAAACTGTGAACTTTGAAGAACCCCTTCTTCTGAAGCAGTAATCATTCCAAGGAAAATCAAAAAGTACTACGGCAAGTCTGACCAGTTTGTGTCATTAATATGTGAAAGTAGAACCAGAAACAGAAGAAAGTATGGTCTGAAGAATTCCCAGGTGGAAAAAGTTTACTAGAATAAACATAAGGATTAGAAATTAAAAAAATGTCTAGAATATTGATTGGGTTTATCTACAAAATAAAGAGAAATGAAAAAGGTGTTCAGAAACTGTATCTTGAACATTAGAGGGAAACAATGGATGTAAAAAACATGGATATCACCAAGAAAGTTGATTTCAAAGAAAGTAGCCAATGAGAGAATGTAAATATATTTTGGAACTTTGATAGTTGAAATTTAGGATAGTAGAATGAAGGGATAAATAAACATATGAACTTAGTTGAAGATTAATTAAAGGAGATCCAAAATTATAAAGTGAGATATTTGAAAGCTCTAAACACTGACATGAAAACAGAGAACATTGATGAATATGTAAGACTAGCATCTGTCTTTTGACTGAAAACTGAGGAACATAAGAATGCAAAAAAAATAGAGAGAGAAAGAAGCTACAAGGGTCTATCAAGACTGTCTCAGTCAAATATGAAAAATGTATTACCCAATTTACAATACATGAACATGCAATGACAAAAACCACACCCAATGGTTTGTCAATATTATCATAATTTGTGCTTGCAGGTTAACTTTAATAACTAACTACCACCCATCAATTAGGCTTAGTAATGATATATGACACCCTGACCACAAAAATACCTATCAAGCCTCTTTTAAATATTGCAAGTGTATCCCACTCAACAACTTCCTGCAGAAAACCATTCCAAAAAATCAACAACTATTGCTGAATGAGTATTTCCTTTCATCAAAATGGCATGAATTCTTTTTAACTTTCTTACCATGCTCCCTAACCTCCCTTTATATATATATATTATAAAACAAATTTATTAATCTCAGTATTATAAAGAGAAATATATTGCAAATTTGTATCACATCACTTCTAAGGAACCAACTTTTGACATAGAACATTCCTAACTCCTTCAGACCCTCCTCTTATATCTTGCTCTCAAAGCCAGAAATCATCTTTGTTGCTCTTTGTGCACTTTTCTCAGCATATCTATGTCGTTTCTTAAAAAAGGGCCCCAAACTAGCACACAATATTCCAACACTAGCATAACTATTATCCAGTTTACTTACAATCTCCTTGTTCTAGCAAACATTGTAATTTATTATATTTGACATTTTATTGGCTCCATTCCTTGCTTCCAAACAATGATTAACCACTTTCAGATTACTGCTAAAATAATTGTACCCAAATCTTTTTCTTGGTCCACAGACTCAAGCCAATCTCCATTATTATAGTTAAATCCTTCATTTGAGTAACCTGACCTGAAGAACCTTACACTTTTTATTAAAATTCACTTGTATCTTACTGCCCATCCAAGAAGTCTCTCTACATCACTTTTTGAAGCTTAATATATCCATCATTACTTCTTACAGAGGTATCTACTTTGGTGTCATCTACAAACATAGAAACCTAAATAGGAGTGGCTCCAACAATGAATTCTGTGTGACGCCACTCTTCACGATAAGACTGTAGGAGGAGTCAAAATAAGGTATGCTGTCAGGGTGCTCAAACATCAGATTTTTGACTTAAAAAAAAAAAAAAAAAAAAGCAGCTGAATAAAGTGAAAATTAAATTAAAGTTAAAGAAAGTACATGTCACAGTTATTAATGAAGAAAGAAGAATGAGGACTGAACAATTTGAAAGTTTGGCAGCTGAACAAATCAGATGACCAGAAACCGACAGCTTTCATATAATGATGATTGGAATGAGTTGTTGATGGGCAGTCTTTGGAAGACTATCCCATTCAATACTATTCACATTTATCTGAACGACCGGAAAGGAAATTAGAGAGGAGATCACAGAGAGAAGGAAGGATACCGAAAGAGGGAAGTTTAGAAATCAAAGCTTTGTTGGGATAACCTTATCTTTGTTAATTAAAAAAATAAAAATATGTGGAAGTGTAAAATTAAATGGGGCATATAAGGCGAAGAAATGGAGAATGAGTGATCCCCATACGTGTGAGAAAGCACTCCACATTTAAGATCGAAGATTTATAATTTGTAGGGCTTGTTAGCCTTGAAAAAGAAGAACCAATAGGAACTTTAGTGCAAAGGAATATTTAGTTTCACTTTAACACTCCATATACTCAATGGAGATGTTTTCTAACATTCCTTTCCTATATATATATATATATATATATATATATATATATATATATATATATATATATATATATATATATATATATATATATATATATATATATATATATATATATAGTATATATATATATATATATATATATATATATATATATATATATATATATATATATATATATATATATATATATATATATATATATATATATATATATATATATATATATATATATATATATATATATGCAGAGGTGGGCATTAACTTGTTAATCAATCATTAATTAATGTCATTAAATTTTCCATTAACGATTAGCACTGTTATTAATAAAAAAATCATTAACAGACTTATTAACACTTTTACATTTTCTTGTCATTAATGCATGGTCATTAATCGAAAATTTTGTTAAAAAAATTAAAGCCATTAAAGTCATGTATATTAGGCAGAAAATTTTAGTTTTAAATGATGTCTGGATAATTTAAAACTATTATTCCATGTTTGTACATTTATATGGTACACAACGTAAGACTATCAGTAACAAATGAAAAATTTAAACCAGTACCTTTTAACTTTTTAATGTCCACAACCCAATTTTAATATTTTTATGTGAATAAAATTGTCAGACCACCCATCAAAACAAAATACCCTATAAACTTTTAAAAATGGCAGAGATATCTTGAGAGAAAAGTGATGAAAATTTTAAATTACTAATATTCATGAGGGGCAATTTCCATCACAAGAAAAAAATAAAGAATGATAATAAGAGGAATAATTAAATTAACAAGTATATATATATATATATATATATATATATAATATATATATATATATATATATATATATATATATATATATATATATATATATATATATATATATATATATATATATATATTATTATTATTGTTATTATTATTTCATCTCTGGTGGGCAAAGTCCAAAGGCTCACTAAAATTTCCACCAGTTAGGAAGAAAAACATAAATCTGGTCAAATTAAAGGCTGGCAAAGTTTCAATACAAGACGTTTGAAGGTGTGTAAGTCAAAGGAAGTTGGGATAATAGATGAAGGAAGTTTGTTTCAGACTTCTACCAGTAGACTACATGTAAGATTGAGCATAGCAGTTAAGTTTGAGGTCAGAGAGTTAGACAGAGTAAGGATAAGACTATGTAGAAAGGTGTGTCGCACATGGTATGAGGAGGTATGCAACAGGAGAGTTCAGAAGAGTAGTGTCCATGGTAATAGCAATATAGTATAGAGTAACACAACAATTCGATGGGCAGAAAGAAACTGGATATATATATATATATATATATATATATATATATATATATATATATATATATATATATATATATATATATATATATA
>SEYY01012279.1:0-7500 GCA_009176605.1 Armadillidium nasatum | reverse complement strand
ACGGGTATAGCTGGCAGGTTATGTAGTTGGATGTGTTGAATCCGGAATTGTATATTCGTTAATTAAATTTGTATATATTCTTCAGGGTGCATTCTTATTCGTAGATCGTGTCCTGTGTTTTCCTGTAGTTAGTTTATTATATTGCTATATAATTTACTATATCTACATAATCTGTTAAGTCACGAGAGATTATTCATTGTTGGTTTGACATACGAACTTGGCACCTCTTCATTTAATTCGTCTGGGCCATAAATAAAGACGAAGAAGTTTAGCAGGGGAATCCTGTAAATCGGACCTGAGTATCTGCATTGTCCGTTGTTATACAGAATTTCATTGAGTTGTTGGCGGGAGTGTTTGGATGAACTGTAAGTTGGTTGATCTTATCTTAGTATTGGTAGGGTGAGTCATCATCAGTAACCGTACTCTCACCTTTCTCACCTTTAATATTATATATAATATATATATATATATATATATATATATATAATATATATATATATATAATATATATATATATATATTGGGTTTATTTTTCTCTTTTACTTTAGTTCAATTCCATTTTCTCTTTTACTATAGTTCGTCGTTCAATTCCGTTTTCCCTTTTAAATATAGAAAACGGAGGTGCTAAAAGTTTATTTGAAGCAAAATCACAAGACAGTTTACAAGACAGTTCATTGCGTTATTGCTGATAAATAGTATTTTTGTTTTAATAATTTTTGGGGGGTTTTCTTTTTATTATGTATTTATATTACTCGACCGAGAAAGAAAAGTATCTGTAGAATGCATGTAAACATATTTTGAGTTCATGTTTTCAATATAGTGAAAATAGGAGAGGTTCGTGCTATATCAAATTATTACCAAATTTAGATAGTACTTATAATATTTAATAATATTTTAAAAGAAAAAAGCAGGTTAGGATTTGTTAGGGGTTGGTGGTTTTATAATTTAGTATTCTTTTATCTTGAATACAGTGGAACTCCAATATTCGTCATTAATCCGTTCCTGAGGGGATGACGAATATCGAAAAGACGAATATCGAATAATTTTTTCCCATAGGAATTAACTAAAAATGGATTAATTCGTTCCCAGCCTCGAATTTTGCCTATCTATTCTTTAACAAAAAAAAAATTTCAATCTAGAATCGATCTCCGAAATCATTTCAAACACTGTACAATTTAACTACAGTACATATTAAACAGCGTACTGCCATAAATAATACGTAATACGCACTGTGTAGGCCTACATAAACGCTAAACACAAAAAATTTTAAAAAGAAATTTACCTTTTGGATGAGAAAACAATGATTGTTATTAAGAGTTTTTATTTTTAAGGTTATAGGCTTTCGTAGGTAGGACGAATATTGATTTTTCGACGAATATCGGAAAAAAAATTACAGGGCGAATATCGGAAAAGACGAATACTGGAGGACGAATATTGGAGTTCCACTGTATATGGGAGATGAAATGGGATTTTCTGTACTTGGTCCATATGGCTTCTTGCTGTTTTTTTTTTTTTCATTTATGATATAGCTAAAAAAGTTAGAGAACAGGTTTTATAAAGCCTTACAATCCTTTAATTGAAATTGAACAAATTGAGACCCCTAGATCATATTGATTGCAACAATTACATTGAGGTCATGTTGGTATATATGGAAAAATTCGGAAGGAAAGTAGCATGATAGTAAATTGTTATCTACAGTATATTTCTATGCTTTATATTTCTTACTAGACAAGTTTTATGTTCATAACTGATGGAAATAGTATATATAGTGTCTGTATTCTGTATTTGAGAATAGTAAATAGGAATTTAACTATATTGGTAGTACTATAAAAGATTTTAGAAAGAATAGAAGATTCAAATGCAAATATTTACCAGATAAGACATATTGCATGAGGGATGGGAGTTTTTAAAAAAAATTTGACTCAACCAGGAGTAAGGGTTTGGGAGTCTGGAATTTTTTTTTTTTTTTTTATTTATTTATTTATTTTTTTTTTTTATATATATATAATCCTGTGTAACATGAAACTTGGAAAAAAAAAACTTCATTTCAATTTAATGAAAGAATAGTCTTTTAAAAATTTTGTAATGGTTTGTATATCACACTATATAGGCTCATATGTGTGTTTGTATATTCAATATAGTAATATCCTGGAAAAATTTTGAATATATATATATATATATATATATATATATATATATATATATATATATATATATATATATATATATATATATATATATATATATATATATATATATATATATATATATATATATATATATATATATATATATATATATATATATATATATATATATATATATATATATATATATATATATATATATATTATATATATATATATATATATATATATATATATATATATATATATATATATATATATATATATATATATATATATATATATATATATATATATGATAAATAAATATTTAAGGAGAGGCACAAATAATGTGATGTCATTGTAGAGGCAAGTTCGTAGAGAAGGTAAAGAGAAAATGTTCTCTGTCGGACTCACTCTTCTAGACTTGCTGCCAGACTGCACTATATTATTTAATTTATATATATATATATATATATATATATATATATATATATATATATATATATATTATATATATATATATATATATATATATATATATAATATATATTTAATATGTAGTTTCTTAAATTGCACTTGAATTCAATATTACAACCTACCCTCAAAACTGGAAGTTATTAAGCAAGTTATTAACCAAGGAGACCTTACCCATTACAGGTGAGCAGGACACAAAGAGGAGGGGAAAGATACAGGTGTTTCTACAATATTAAACACAATAATAAAAAAAACACAATAGCAATAATAAAATAAAATATGACAAAAAAAATACATACATTTATAATGACATAAAAAAAAGAAAGTTAATAAAAATAAAAGCCTCTTAAATAAACTATAGATGAAAATTGATAAAATAAACCTATTAATAATGAATATATATTGTATGAGAAAAAAATAAATGATATAAAGATTTATTTATGTATCATTATTATTATCACAAATTATTATCATTATTATTATTATTATTATTATTATTATTATTATTTGCTCAAAAGAGCTGGCAGCTGTAAGCTCTCTTGCCATTCTATGATTAAATTAATTTGTTCTGTTTATTTATCTCCTAATTCTACTGACTATCCTATATTCTCTGACTATCTAAACCAAAATAGAGCACATTCACTCTTCTACTTTCTCTGAAATCATCATATTAGGTGATTTCAATGAACACTACCAATGATACAGCTGGTGAATGTACC
The DNA here is from genome assembly GCA_009176605.1 of Armadillidium nasatum. Lineage (NCBI taxonomy): Eukaryota > Metazoa > Arthropoda > Malacostraca > Isopoda > Armadillidiidae > Armadillidium > Armadillidium nasatum. The sequence goes on along the minus strand of SEYY01012279.1, from coordinate 4,178 downwards.
TTCCAATTTGCTATCCAAAACGAGCAGTTGATGCATCTCCATACTTATATCCCTGATCCCCTTGGAGATGAACCCAACATTTAAAACCTTTTTCTAACTTCTAAGCCTTCTCATTATGCTGTTTAACTCTATGACCTTTGGATTTCTACTTTCACCTTCTTACCTCTGTATCCTCTTCTATCTTTTCAAGCCTATTGTGGGGAAGCATTTGTCCCATTTGCAGTCATTTGCGGTCCCTTCTTTGATTTCCCATGGAATGATTATTGCTTCTGTGGGAGGGGTCCCTTGGAGTGTGCAGAACGCATTACCGAGGTGATTTTCTCTCTGGCATGGAGATGTACATTCCATATTCTTTCCCTTCTAAACCCAACAAACCTTAACTCTGCTTGTTCTAGTGTTATTCACTGTAGAGATGTTGCCTTCGATGATTACCATGATCTTCAAATTTCAGAAACTCACGCTACATATTTCATACTAGAATTGTGCAAAATCATTTCTCTGTAACAACCAAATACTTTTTTTTTTTTTTCTGTAGAAAATGCAATGGTCTTTCTTCCTCTTCCTCTTTCCCTGCCATTTTGCCTTCACCTAAAGCTGAACTCTTTGCTTAAACATTTAAAAGGTAGAAGTGTAGCATTATAATTTGTCAGACTTTTCTGAAATGTATTTACCTCTGAATTAAAATTAAAGCTTAATATTACCATGAAAACTTCTGATAATTTTTTGTTTGACATTTCAAGCACACTTGAAAACACCTAACTATTCAATTAACACAAGATATTTATTACATTATTTTTTGAAAATACAAGAAAATCTTCAACATGCAACTCTTTTTAATTGTTAGAATCAACTACGGATGTCAGTTGTCTTAAACATGTCAAATGACAGTTGAATTTAGAAACTGTTCCAGATCATCATAAATATGAGAAAACATTAATTTTTTTCCATGAAAACTTCATTTTTTGTTTTTTGATTTTTTTAAAAAATAATAAAACTGTTTTTTTTTATTTTTTGTTTGACATTTAACAGATATAAGCACTGTGTTAAAAAACTTTAAAGTAGTTTATATATTGAAAACTTAATATTTGGTTCAAGATTTCATATAGGGTAATACAAGAATCTATCTTCATTAATTATTTATCCAATATAGAACTGTTAGAGTTTAGATTCCTATTTATCAATCAAATCTTCAAAAAATTTTATTATTTAATTAATGCAATTTGAGGTTATAGACAAAGAGAAAACAGAAAAGAATTCCTTTTAATCATTTAAATTTTTTTACAACATTATGAAAACAATATTCCTCTATATAAATTATAAAAGAAAGAAAATTTAAACTTTTGAAAATAAAAAATAAAAATAATATATATATATATATATATATATATATATATATATATATATATATATATATATATATATATATATATATATAATATATATATATATATATATATATATATATATATATATATATATTTTTTTTCTTTTTAATTGTTAGATTAATCAAAAGTGCTATTTTCTTTCTTTTATAATTTATATAGAGGAATATGTCTTATAATGTTGTATAAAAATTTAAATGGTTGAAAATTAAAAGGAATTGTCTTTTCTGTTTTCTCTTTTGTCTATAACCTCAAATTGCATTAGATTAAAGTCAATAAAATTTTGTTGAAGATTTGATTGAATAATATGAATTCTAAACTCTAACAGTTCTATATTGGATAAATTATATTAATGAAGATCAGATTCTTGTATTACCCTATATGATCTTGAACCAAATATTAAGGAAGTTATATTTCTAATATATAAACTACTTTAAAGTTTTTTAACACATAAGAAGGAACTAATATATATATAATTATGTATCAAAAATATGACAAAATAAAACAAATAAAAAAAACAGTTTTATTATTATAAAAAAATCAAAAGAATCAAAAAAATCAAAAAAACATGATTTTTTTGATTTTTTTTTTTTTAAAAAATCAAAAAAATAATTTTTTTTTAACATTTGCAGTTTGGTCATTATATGGTGAAAAGTTGATTTTAAAACATCTTTTTACAAAGTTTTGATAAGCGATCTGAAACGTTACGGATTCATTGTAAGTATTCCTTTTGATTAGTTCCCTAATAGTAATCTGTTGTATATTTGTCAAAATAAATTTGAAGTAATTGTGTTTAATGAATTAACCTGTATGTTTAAAATTTTTTAAAATCTATACCAGTATATATATATATATATATATATATATATATATATATATATATATATATATATATATATATATATATATATATATATATATATATATATATATATATATATATATATATATATATATATATATATATATATATATATATATATATATATATATATATATATATATATATATATATATTTAAAATATTTTTAATTACATATATTTTCATACTGATTGACTCTTCAATTTTCTTTTGCAGAATACATATACCTGATATAACATAATAATCATTATCATAAAGGAAAAATATTTCTTAACAACTAAAAGTACCAACTAAAATGGAGACATTGATATATGGAACTTTTTGTACTTTGTCTATTGTGGCACTAGGATTCCAGATCCTGGCAATGAAAACAAAAACACAGTTATCATCTGGAAATAATCCCCAATTCAAAAAGTTTCAGATTTCTTTCTTTTTGGTATATTTTATGGCTTTGTTTTCAGACTGGTTACAAGGTCCTTATGTATATAAGTTGTATTCTTATTATGGTTTTGCTAGCTCACAGATTGCTTTATTGTATGTTGTTGGATTTGCAAGCAGTGGATTTTTTGGCACGTTAACTGGATCCCTTGCAGATAAATTCGGCAGAAAGAAGATGGCTGTTGCTTTCTGTATAATGTACTCATTTTGTTGTATGACAAAACTAAGCCCAAATTTTTACTGGTTATTTATAGGTCGTGTATTTGGAGGGATATCAACATCAATGTTATTTTCAACATTTGAATCTTGGTATGTTTATGAACATACCCAAACCCATGATTTCCCTTCAGAATGGATATCTGTTACATTTTCCAAAAGCACATTTTGGAATGGATTACTGGCTATTAATGCTGGAGTGGTTGCTAATATATTTGCAGAAACATTGCATTTTGGCCCAGTTGCACCTTTTATGTTAGCCATACCATTTTTAATTGTGGCCTGTTTTCTTATTGTAAGCACTTGGGAAGAAAATTATGGCAATCAGCAAATAAATGTTCGACATTCATGTATGGAAGGTCTAAGAACTATACTCTTCAAAGAGCCTATATTGTATCTTGGAATTGTTCAGTCTTTGTTTGAAGCAAATATGTATATATTTGTTTTCCAGTGGACTCCAATACTCGATGCTAGTCATCCTCCCTTGGGAATGGTGTTTGCATGCTTCATGATATGCATAATGATTGGATCAAGTTTATATAGCATTTTGCTTTCTAGGAAATTTTCATCAGAGTCATTGCTTTTAGTTGCCGTATCAATGGGAATCGTATCGATGGTAATTTGTGTTTTTACCACGGCTTCCAAAAGTTATGAAAATATATTATTATCATTCGCGTCATTCCTTATTCTTGAAACGAGCGTTGGTATATATTACCCAGCCATCGGATATTTGCGCTCCCAAGTTATTCCTGAGGAGCTGAGAGCAGGAATTATGAATTGGTTTAGGCTTCCTACAAATATAATAACTTGCGGTGGTTTGTTATTGGTCCACAATGAAACTTTGATCATTTCTACTGAAGTCATGTTCATGATATGTGCAGCTATGCTTCTATTGGCCTTCTTTTTTAATGTTAGGTTTATCAATGTATTTAAAAAAGAGAACGATATCGCTGATACTGTTCCATTTTTAGTCCAGAGTAAAAATGATTTATAAATTGATATATATATATATATATATATATATATATATATATATATATATATATATATATATATATATATATATATATATATATATATATATATATATATATATATATATATATATATATAATTTGTTATTTTAATATATTTAGTTTATGGAATAAAAATTTTAAAATAGAAATTTGCTGCTAATTTTAAAATTTTATTTTTGTTCTCCTTTTTATTACATTTAAAAGTATGATTTTATTTTTGATGAATTTGTTGACTCATAAAGCAAAAATGAAGTCCAAAAAGGG
>SEYY01012278.1:32500-37500 GCA_009176605.1 Armadillidium nasatum | reverse complement strand
ATATATATATATATATATATATATATATATATATATATATATATATATATATATATATATATATATATATATATATATATATATATATATATATATATATATATATATATATATATATATATATAAATACAGCTCTTGATTGAATTTTCTAGATGTACGCGCAAACACTCTAACAAATACTCCAAGGTAGAGGGAAATAAATAAGATCTAATAAAAAAATAAAAAAAAAATAATAAAATAATAAAATAAAATAAAATAAAATAATAAAATAAAATAAAAAAATAACATAAATAAGAAAATGTTTACTCCAAACATATCCAATATGTCTATAAATCAATCCTTTTGATTATGGAAGGATGTATTTTTTTGGAGTTTGTTGAAGGAAGATAATATTTATTAAGTATAATAAATTTTTTTTATTTTTTTATTTTTTTTATTTTTTTTTTTTTTTTTTATTTTTTTTTTTTTTTTTTTATTTTTTTGCTTCATTTTTGAAATAGGTTTTTCGTTACGTATTTACTGACATATATATATATATATATATATATATATATATATATATATATATATATATATATATATATATATATATATATATATATATATATATATATATATATATATATATATATATATATATATATATATATATATATATATATATATATATATATATATATATATATATATATATATATATATATATATATATATATATATATATATATATATATATATATATATATATATATATATATATATATATATATATATATATATATATATATATATATATATATATATATATATATATATATATATATATATATATATATATATATATATATATATATATATATATATATATATATATATATATATATATATATATATATATATATATATATATATATATATATATATGTATATATATGTATATATAATGAAAACAATTGTCCTCTAAATTTCTTTCGTTCAACGAATGGAAGATATATATATAGTTTTTTCTCTCATAAAAAAAGGCAAAAAAATACATAAAAGTCAAAGTTATCTAAAAAGAGGAGACCAAAATTAGAGGAAATCGCAACTCAGATTCCTATTGTATATCCTTTATGGCCCTTATTATAGGATTTACTTGTCTTTAAGGCTTTTTTACATCTTTCGAAGGAGACAAGAAACTCGGCAAACCTCTCCATGCAAAGGATAGATCATTAAGCAAAGAGAACTCGTTAAATGGTCTTAAATTTTCCGCATTAGGAAGCTGTTTAAATCCTACTCGATATATATATATATATATATATATATATATATATATATATATATATATATATATATATATATATATATATATATATATATATATATATATATTATAGAGGTGTGACACCGAGTTTTTGAAGCATTGAAAACACACTTTGTTTCAATTCCCTAATTTGAAATTTGAGAAATATCAGAATATATATATATATATATATATATATATATATATATATATATATATATATATATATATATATATATATATATATATATATATATATATAATATATATATATATATATATATATATATATATATATATATATATATATATATATATATATATATATATATATATATATATATATATATATATATATATATATATATATATATATATATATATATATATATATATATATATATATATATATATATACATATATATATATATATCGTTTTGTAATATTACTTTCCCTACTTACATTTTTTATTTTCCATTAAATTTTGTATAAGTAAACAAAAAATATTTTTATATATTGATTTTACTTGTATTTTTAAAGCTTATGTTCTCTTCAATCTATTTTCTATTTCCATTGGATTAAAGGTTTTATATTTTCCATCCTTCACCCTTCTTAAAAGTCCTCCAAGTTGTTGATTGATTAATATTAAATTGATTTGATTGATTGATTACTGAAAATTGATTTTTATTAGGAAGTAATTTAAGTTTTGTTTTTTGTTTTATTTTATTTAGTTATTTATTTATTCGTATATTTATTTAATTATATGTTTATTTTATCTCATTTTATTTTAGTTGTTTTTATTTGTATAATTTATAACGTATTTTTAATAGTTAATTATTAATTTTTAATGGTTAGTTATAAGTTTATTTAGTTAGTTAGTTAATAATTTACATAGTTAGTAATTAGTTTATTTGTAAGTCAGTTAGTTATGTAGATAAATAGAGAATTAGCTTTAAAGTTATTTATTTAGTTAGCTAATTGCATGGAAAGTTAGTTAATTAGTTCTAAAGTAGGTACGTGGAATGGTAGCTAATCAGTTAGTTAGTACCTAGTTAGTTAGTTAGTAATCCAGATAGTTGTTCTATTAGTTGGTTTGGTAGGTAGTTAATGAGTGAGTTATTAAATTATTTTCATATTTAGTTAATAGTTATGTTGCTTATTTTTATGTTATAATAATATCTGTTATTTATTTCTTTTTTGATAGATTTTTTATTCTATTTAGTTCATTTAACATATAATTATATAAAGTATTAACGTGTTATCGGAGATACCTAGAAAGAGAATTTTTTTTATATATATTATTTATTAATATTATATTAGATTCCTATTTCGTTTTATGGAATTTGATTTAATTACTTATATGAATAAAAAATGTATTTATATTTTCGTATTCTATTTGTTTGTAAATTTTTGATAATATTTTTTTTATCTAAATGAAAATAAATGTCATTTTCGACATATTTGTTGTATTAATAATTTGAAGAGTTTCTTTCTAGGCTAGTTTGAATGTATTATAAAACTTGCTTCTCCAAATTAGAAAAATAACATTCTGTACTTATATTAATTAGTATAATACTGATTAGTAAGTAATATAATTGTAACAAATTTATGGAAAACATTTTTATCAACTATTATTAAATTTCATCACAGATTAAGCGGAAAATGGCTCTCGCCATTGCTTTAGTAATTTTAAACAAACATAATATTTTACTCAATTCTGCGTTGCATATTTTCTTTCAATATTTGTTTTCCCACAGAATTCAATCTTTCTCACCTGAGGTTTTTTTTTTTTAAATATAAATCTTAAGTAGGATAGATTTTCCCTTTTAAAAGATATATATATATATTATATATATATATATATATATATATATATATATATATATATATATATATATATATATATATATATATATATATATATATATATATATATATATATATATATTAGATATGGTATTTTAATTTATATAATTCTTTAAAGAAGCTCAGACAGATTGTGGAATGTAAATTGTTTCAACTAAATTAAAAGTTTTTCTTATTTTAATTTTAATTACATTTCACTTATATATATATATATATATATATATATATATATATATATATATATATATATATATATATATATATATATATATATATATATATATATATATATATATATATATATATATATATTCATTTACCTCTGGTGGGTAAAGGCCAGAGGCCTCCAAATTTTCACCAGAGAAAGGAGCAAATCGGAATCCTACCCTGGTAAGATTAAAGGCCGACATGTCTCGAGACATGGGATGTGTGTAAGGCATAGAAAACTGGGAAAATAGATGAAGAGATTGTGTTACAGACTTTACCAATACAGTACATGTAAGATTGAGCACAGCGATTAAGTCTGGTGTCTGACAGTTGGACAGAGAAAGGTTTAGACTGTGTAGAAAGCCGTGTAACATAAGCTCTTCTCAAAGGAGGTAGGTGACGAGAGATTTCGGAAGAGCAGTGTTCTTGTAATAGCGATAGTATAGAGAATGTGTTTCAACAATTCAACTGGAAGAAAGACCCTGAAGAGAATTAGTGAGATTAGGAGAGTTGATTAAACGAAGAGCTCTAAACTCCACCTTTTCAAGGAGAGCTGTATAAGCGGAACCACTCCAGATGTGGTGAGGCCAACTCCATACAGGGGCGAACAACACCCCTATAAAGTGAATGCAACTGGGGTGGAGTGAAGAAGTTCTGAAAACGCCTCAGAACATCCAACCTCTAAGAAGCTTTTTTAGAAAGAGAAGTAATGGGATCTTTCCAAGAAAGCTCACTGGGGAGGGAAAGGGGAACATCAAGAACATTAAGAAGAGTTGAAGGTTTGAGTTGTGTATTTTTGAAGAAGATATCATAGTTGTGAGGAAGATTCTGACGAGTAGAGAAATGGAGGAATTGAGTTTTTGAGGCATTGGAAAGTACCATGTTTTCTCTGCTCCAATTTGAAATGCGAGATAGATCATAGGTTAGTTGCTCCAAGGCTACCCTCCTTGCATCTATTAACTGCTGTTGGGAGGGGCGCCATTGAAACTGAAAAGAGTAATGAAGGATGGAGTCATTAGCATAGGAGTGGATAGGAGATGAAGTGGTAGAGAGAAGGTCACTAATGAAAAGCAGAAAAATTGTTGGGGATAAGACAGATCCTTGAAGAACATCACTATTAATATATTTATAGGATGGACGGTGGCAGTATATAACAGCTGCTATAGAACGACCAGAAAGGAAATCAGAGAAGGTGACACAGAGAGAAGGATATATTCCGAAAGAGGGATATTTGGAAATCAAAGATTTGTGCCAGACTCTATCGAAAGCTTTCAATATATCCAGGATGACAGTAAAAGATTCACCGGAATGCTGAAGAGCGGAGGACCAAGAGTCAGAGAGAAATGAAAAAAGATCACGAGTAGGGCGTTTCTTACAAGAGCCATCAAACGATTAGAGATAAGATTTGAAGAATTGAGATATTCCCAAATCTTCGTGTTAAGGATTCATTCAAAAACTTTAGAAAGAACAGATGATAAAGAAATTGAACCGTAGTTAGAGGGTTGCGATAAGTTGAGATGACAACAGCACCAGTTAGCGGCACCGAAACGCCATAAGCGTCCCCTTGTCAAAGGCGTGGACCGTTGTTGCTGAAGACTTGAAGAGACAGGACAAGATACAGAGATAAAAAGGTGATCGGATGAA
>SEYY01012278.1:17500-20000 GCA_009176605.1 Armadillidium nasatum | reverse complement strand
TTTTGAGCAAAGTTTTTTTTCTTATGAGGTGTAACGTCGCCTGCAAAGGAAGCGTCAAAACTATTAATTAAAAAGCTTTTGAAACTTTTCATCAGATTTGGTGTTTTGAAGTATTCTCCCCATCTTCAAGTTGCATGATAAATTGAGAAGGGGAAAGAGAGAGAGAGAGAGAGAGAGAGAGAGAGAGAGAGAGAGAGAGAGAGAGAGAGAGAGAGAGAGAGAGAGAGAGAGAGAGAGAGAGAGAGAGAGAGAAAAGAGAGGGAGAATACATACATACATACATACACACATAGATACATATAAAAAATTATACTTGTCATTGAGATTTAACATTTGCAAATGTTAAAGAAATAATTAATAGAAAAGAAGAAGGATATGTTTCATGTTGTCTTAACCTTATTAAATAAATCTAACCTTAAAATGAAAAGGAAGAAATTAAGAATGTTATGAGAAGATCTTAGAGTTGGTAAAACATTTATCAAGACCGTACAGTTACTTCATTAGAAATACAAACCATGTAATAGAAATAAGAGAAAGGAGGTAAAATTGTGGAAGTTTTAAATTGATTTTATTGGTTAATATCTAATAACTTTAAAGCTAAAGATATTTTTAAATAAATAGAATATTAAATGAATATCAATGGTGAAAGGTTTTAGTACGAATAAATTGACTTTATTGGTTAATGACTAATAAATTTTAAACCCATAGATATTTTTAATTAAATAAATAGAATTTTAAATGAATATCAATGGTAGAAGGCTTAGTACGAATAAATTGACTTTATTGGTTAATATCTAATAACTTTAAACCCATAGATATTTTTAAATAAATAGAATATTAAATGAATATCAATGATGAAAAGTTTAGTACGAATAAATCGACTTTATTGGTTAATGACTAATAACTTTAAACCCATAGATATTTTAAAAAAAATAGAATATTAAATGAATATCAATGATGAAAAGTTTAGTACGAATGAATCGACTTTATTGGTTAATATCTAATAACTTTAAAGCCAAAGATATTTTTAAAAAAATAGAATATTAAATGAATATCAATGAATAATATCTTGAATAGAATAAATGAATAGAATTCGGAAAGTGGCCTTAATACTTTAAATGAAAGTAGATTGAAGATCATTGATTAATCAGCCTTTTAACTGATAATACTGTGGTAATATCTAATTCAAAGGATTAAATAAGCGAATTACAGTATGAATATTCAAGAGAAGAAATTGATATTAAAGGATATGACAGAATATTAAATTGGAAATAATATAATAGAAAAAAAACGAGTTAAAAATAGATTACAAATAAAATAGAAAAGAGAAAGAAGATATTAAAGAAAATAATAAAATACTAAAGAGAAAGAAGATATTAAAGAAAATAATAAAATACTAAAGATAATAATATTTTTGAGTTATGTTTGAATGAATATTGGAGAAAACGGAAAACTGATAGAAAGGATTGATCCAAGGATTGCTGATAGGGAGAATCTATTAATAAATCCGAGAGAAATAAAAAAAAAATAAATAAATAAAAAAAAAATTTAGTGATATGACAAAGGAAGTAAAAGAAAATTTATTGGAGAGAATGTTTATTCTATTTATTCGATATTCATTCGAAATATAAGCAATAACTAAAATAATAAGAAGAGAGACCGTCTTGTAAATGATATATAAATGATATATATATATGTATATATATATATATATATATATATATATATATATATATATATATATATATATATATATATATATATATATATATATATATAATATATATATAATATATATTATATATATATATATATATATATATATATATATATATATATATATATATATATATATATATATATATATATATATATATATATATATATATATATATATATATATATATATATATATATATATATATATATATATAGAGAGAGAGAGAGAGAGAGAGAGAGAGAGAGAGAGAGAGTTTAATAAGGAATGCCATTTGAAATAAATTTTAACCTTTATAAAAGAAACTTTAAAAATTTTATGCTAATTTTAAAGTTTTAGTAAATTACCTGAATGATGAATTCTTGATGCCAGTTTCAAATCTTTTTCTCTTTTTAATAACATTTCTTTTTTTTTTTTTTAAATTGAAGTTTATATATTTCTTAAAGAGGATTACTTATTTTACAATTTATTAAATATGCATTATATATATATATATATATATATATATATATATATATATATATATATATATATATATATATATATATATATATATATATATATATATATATATATATATATATATATATATATATATATAATATATATAATACCTGATCGTAGAAAAGTGTGGGAATCTCTGGCTTTTAATAGTAAATATATAGTTAAATAGTAAATAGTTTAATAGTTTAATAGCAAATCTACAGTTTGTCCATTGTATATATATTTATGCTGCATGTACGTTCCCTACCTTTTAAAGTCTCAGAAGTCATGTAGTATGAG
>SEYY01012278.1:5000-12500 GCA_009176605.1 Armadillidium nasatum | reverse complement strand
GAAATTTTAAAGAGATCCGTCTTCAAAAAATATTTCAAAGAGAGATGCAGGGAATCCATTTTTTAGAAAAAGTTATTTTAAAAAGTCTAATTTATTTGATAGATTAAAAGATAATGAAATCTAGTATTCTCTATTCTCTAGTATTCACCAAATTGAATTTGTAAATATGAGGGATGAAAAATCAGGTCAATCAGGTAAATGTTGACATCCTTTAAACACTGGTCTGTAATTTGTTACTTTCTTCATATATAGAATTATTTTCTTCTATTTCCAACGTAAATTTGATGTTAGCATGTTTGGAGTTAAAATAATGTAGAAACATCTCAAACAGTAAGGAAAAATCATCAATACACCTCCTATGAAAAGCTGGTCTAAATTCAGAAGGGCAACTATGAAACCGAAGAGATTCAAAATGGCACATAAATATATGTGTAGGACCTAATGGACTACCCATAGCTATTCCATCAATTTGCTTGTAAAATTTTCCTTCAAATAATAACATTAAATCTTCATACAGTAACTCTACGTAAAAATTCTTCAAAACTAGATCTATCAAAACCACTGACCGTCCTTGCATAAGAGAATAATGAAGTAAGAATAATACCCAGAGCATAATTTGAGGCACATTTCTAAATAAACTTTGAACATCAAAACCTGCATTTTTATATTTTAAAATCTTTGAAACAAAAGAGAATGTATCCTCAATTGAATATTCGTTTTTATTTAGATTTAATAGTATCATTAAGGAAATTTTTGAAAGATTAAAATTAATTGAGCAAATAGCAGATAAATTTGGGCAAATGGGTAAACCAGGATTATTTACTTTAGGAAGACCATAAATAAATAATTCCATGTTGGTCAATCGATATGTAAAGAAAATTGTAGGTATCCTGATTAATTATATTTATTGTTCTTTATTTTTCTAATTTCATATATATATATATATATATATATATATATATATATATATATATATATATATATATATATATATATATATATATATATATATATATATATATATATATATATATATATATATATATATATATATATATATATATATATATATATAACTTAATAAAGCTTTAAAGTATTTAAATGTATTTATTAATTAAAAAAATTAACTTCAAGTTAATTAAATTAAGTTAAAGAAATATTTAATTAAAATAATAAAAAAAAAAAATTTAAAATAAATTAAAATATTTTAAAAAATTATGATTAAAATTAATAGTAAAAAAATATATGAAAGGGTTTAAAATAATAAATAATCTATGAATAAAATTAATGAAAGTTATTAAAAATATTTTTTTTAAAAAAATACTGAAATTTTTTTTTAACAAAATTATAAAATAATTTGAAATTATAAAATATTTTAAATATAATTAATAAAAAGTATTAGTATTAGTATTGGTTACATTAATGCAATAATTTGTTTATTACACATTATTACTATCAATATAGAAAATGTAAAAAATATACAATTCCACAATTACTCACTACAAAATTGTCCTAACGAATCGTTGGGACAAGTGGCAAAAATGTCACAGTAGAATTTTCAATAAAGGAAAAGACATGTTAAGTAAAGGAAATTTACTTCTATTTATTTTCATTTCTAATAAGAAAATAATAAAAAATTTGTTGTGACATTTTTTTCACTTGTCCCAACGATTCGTTTAGGACAATTTTTGCAGTGTACGAAAAGCAGAGATGATTAGTTAAATGTTTGAATGCTCGTGTGCCATGCATTTACTTTTCCAATGTCCGAAGAGGCAAAATGTCCCCGCTTCCCCGAAATCAAATATTTATTACATTTACCATTGATATTACAGGTGGATTAGATTAATAATATTAGTTTAATAATTAATTAGTTTATTAATTAATAGATTAATAATTAATTTATTTAAATTTACCTCAACAAATATGCAAGATGATAAATACATGTTTGAAAATGTGAAAGAGGAAGAAAGTAAAATAGAACAGCACGCACGCGCGTGTGTGTGTAGGTGTGTGTACGTGTGTGTGTTTCATAAATGTTGAAAAATATGGAGAAAGATTTTAACTTTGAAATCTGTTTCATAGAACAGTTTTTTACTAATTAAACTCCTTGAACGTGTCATTTATTCTTCCATCTCTTTTTATGCATGTATGTATGTTTGTATGTATGTATGTATGTATGTATGTATGTATGTATGTATGTATGTATGTATGTATGTATGTATGTTTGTATGTATGTATGTATTTATGTATGTATGTATGTATGCACTGATGTTTAGAAAAATAGATGGATGGATATATGTATGTATGTATGTATGTATGTATGTATGCACTGATGTTTAGAAAAATAGATGGATGGATATATGTATGTTTGTGTTTGTGTTTGACACTTTAGTAGTGATTTTTGACTTAGTTATACTTAGATCGGAAGAGTCCAAGTATTTTTACTGCTAACAAATATAATTTTATTAATAGTCAATAAAAAATTTCCTTTATTAACAAGACATTAAAGTGATAACTTTAGGAAACTAGTGCTCTCCATGATCAGGAGAGTTAATTTAAAAGATAGTCATATTAATAGCTATAATAATAGGAGACAAATAAGAGTCCTCTGACCCCCAAACTTAACGGCTTTATTCAATCTTATTAAATATGAAAATTTGGGTAAAATAAAATTTGAAATAATTCAAGCATGAGATATTCCAAATTGAGGGTACATAAATACACGTAAAATTAAATACTATAAAAACTATAATTTAAAATAATAAAATATATAGTCAAACCACTTTAAAAATTAACCATTGTTGCTCAAGCCTATCAAGAGAATTTTCAGAAATAAAAAAACGAATTTCCAAAATTATTTTCAATTATGGAAACTCAGATCTTTTTAAACTTGAGAAAAATCAAAATTTTGGTTTAGAAAATATGGTTTGAAGGTTCATTTCTAAAATCAGTTTTAAATTGCATTTGTTTTTATTTTAATAAAAACAAGCTTCCACGTTACGGGCACTTCCCTGTTCAAGGAGTGTTCTCCCTTCAAAGTTAATTTCCTATATAATAAGCAGGAGAGTTCGAAATCTCGACTTTCGATAAGTGGACCGACCACTCACTCTTATGTTTGAGCCACGTTATCTCTAGATACATGAAAATAATATAATGCAGGATCTACAAGAGTGATAACGCTAAAGTTCTTATATTAAGAGCATTTGTATTCAACTTTAACGTAGGACAACCTCCACTACATTCGCATCTACATTGTATAAATTTATATTATTTTAAATAAAGATAAGAAAATTTAAATGAGTTTTGGGAAAGAAAATTTACCTCCCAACAGCAGTAACAGCAGATTGCTTCACAAGATGATAAGCTACAGAATTATCATTGTTAATCGACTCTCTCTCTCTCTCTCTCTCTCTCTCTCTCTCTCTCTCTTTTCTCTCTCTCTCTCTCTCTCTCTCTCTCTCTCTCTCTCTCTCTCTGTCTCTCTCTCTCTCTCTCTCTCTCTCTCTCTCTCTCTCTCTCTCTCTCTCTCTCTCTCTCTCTCTTAAATTCTGAAACTAAAATTAAAGTTCTAGGATTTCTTCAACACAACTCAATATTAAATTCTTTTTTACCATTTCCATCTACTTCAAATCGATACGGTGAAATCAAATACATTTTATCTCTTTTCGAGAGTTTCAATTTCATTAGTTTATTAAATCTTGAGAACAGAAAAAATGCATCGAAAATATTGTTCTCAGAAGGACACAGAATATTACATAATTATTCCCAAGTGAAATTATTAGAGAAGAAGAAATAAGACTTTTATGTTCTATGCGTAAGGTTTATTTCTCTTTGCTTTTTCTGCAATATTATTTTTACTTTACCCAAAGATAAATATTTAATGTATAAATTCGTAGGGTTTATCTTTCTATCTATCTATCTATCTATCTATCTATCTATTTATCTATCTTTCTATCTATCTATGTAATTTGTTTATCTGTTATATATATATATATATATATATATATATATATATATATATATATATATATATTATATATATATATATATATATATATATATATATATATATATATATATATATACACTTCTACAGTGGATAAAGAACTTTTAAATATAATTTTACTTAATTTTACCCTTCACGATTATTTATTATTATAATTATTAACTTTTACAAAAATATTTTAAAATCGGGACCTAACACACTTGTTGAATATTTTAGCTGTTTATTCGACTTTGAAGAAATACTGCAGTCACATTAAAGCTTCCTGAAAAGCACGCATTATGCTATTATATATATATATATATATATATATATATATATATATATATATATATATATATATATATATATATATATTTCTAAAGACGTTACTTCTGCTCTCTCTGAGCTTAATACTAAGAAGGCGTATGGTCTCGATGGTATTCCTCCAGTGGTTTTCAAAACTTGTGCTTCCGAGCTTGCATCTTGCCTTGGTAAACCATTTCGTCTTTGTCTTTCTTCTTCAACCTTCTCTTCTTGTTGGAAACGTGCACTCATTCAGCCTGTGCCGAAGAAGGGCCCCCCTCTCAACCCTCTAACTACCGTCCCATTTCTTTGACCTCCTTTCTTTCTAAAGTTTTCGAATCTATCCTTAACAAAAAGATTTGGAAACATCTCAATTCTTCTAATCTTATCTCTGATCGCCAGTATGGCTTCGTAAGAAACGCTCTACTGGTGATCTTCTTTCCCTTCTCTCTGACTCTTGGTCCTCCGTTCTTCGGCTTTTAGGAATTTCTATCACGCTGGACATATCGAAAACCTTCGATAGAGTCTGGCACAAAGCTTTGATTTTTAAACTTCCCTCTTTCGGTATTTATCCTTCTCTCTGTGGTCTTCTCTCTAATTTCCTTTCCGGTCCTTCTGTAGCAGCTGCTGTAGACAGCCACTGTTCTTCCTTTAAATCTATTAATGGTGGTGTTGTTCAGGGTTCTGTCCTATACACAACACTTTTTCTGCTTTTCATTAATGACATTCTCTCTATTATCCCCATCTCCTATTCACTCCTATGCTGATGACTCCATCTTTCATTGCTCTTTCCAGTTTGAAAGATGTCCCTCCCAACAGCAGTTGATAGACTCGAGAAGGGTAGCTTTGGAACAACTAACCTCTGATCTTTCTCTTATTTCAAACTGGGACTGAGAAAACATGGTTGTTTTCAATGCCTCAAAAGCTCAGTTCCTCCATTTCTCCACTCGACACAATCTTCCACACAACTATGATGTCTTCTTTGAAAACACACAACTCAAACCCTCATCTGCTCTTAATATTCTTGGCGTATCCTTTTCTCGTGATCTTTGTTTGAAAGATCACATTACTTCTCTTTCTAAACAAACTTCTAAGAAGGTTGGGTGTTCTGAGGCGCCTTCAGAATTACTTCACTCTACCCTAGTTGCTTGCTCTGCAAAGGAGTGTTGTTCGCTCCTGTATGGAGTATGCTTTGCACATCTGGGGTGGTTCCATTCATACATCTCTCCTTGAAAACGTGGATTCTAGGGCTTATTAACTCGCTCCAATCTCTTTCTGCCCGTCGAATTGTTGCGTCACTCTCTCTTTACTATCGCTATTACAACGGACACTGCTCTTCTGAACTCTCCCTTCGCAAACCTCCTCCATTGATAAGAGCTCGTGCGACACGTTTTCTTCACAGTCTCCACCTTTCTCTGTCCAATTTAATAGATAGACTTAGCCGCTATGCTCAATCTTTCATATACTCTATTGATAAAGTCTCTTTTATCTGTTTCCCCAATTTCCTTTTACTTGCACAATTTCAAACGTCGTGTATCTGGACATATTGACCTCCTTTCATCGAGATAGGATTTTTCCAACTCCGGTGGAATTTTGTCGGCCTCCGGTCTTTGCCCGCTGGAGGAGATATAATATATATATATATATATATATATATATATATATATATATATATATATATATATATATATATATATATATATATATATATATATATATATATATAATAAAGTATTGATTGGCATATAAGTCGTTTGGATTATCCTTTGGATAGAGACTGTAATTAAAGAAAATTTCACAGTAAAGTGATTATCTTTAGAAAAATAATTTATTTTATCATTATTTTGAAGAACAAAAAATAATTTTGACAAAAGCGATTCGGAATTCTATTCACATTCCAAATAACATCCGGCAATGAAGATATTACCCACAGACATTCATTTAATATTTTTTTTTTTTCATTTTCTAAATATCTTTCTCATTAAAGATGTTGACCATGTTTACTCGTACCAATACTTCCAGCTTTTAATCTCCTTTATCCTTATCCCTTGAACATGGTATGCTGCTTGTATGAAGTACCTGTACTGTCTTGATAAGTGTTATTAAGTATGAGATCTCATAACAACATTCACGATTTCCTCTTTTTCATTTTAAGGATAGGTTTATTTAATAGGGATAAGTTATTTAAAAAGTCAAGGCAGAGTCTATAAATATCCTTCTTCTTTCTTGTGTATTGTTGTAACATCCTTTGTTAGGTTTATTTAATAAAGTTAAGAAAAAGGTTATAAATATAATTCTTCTTTCCTCTGTATTAAGACAAAGCTTATAAAATCCTTCTTCTCTCCTGTGTATTGCTGTAGCATTCTTTGTTAGGTTTATTTAATAAAGCTAAGAGAGAACATATAAATATCCTTGTTATTTCCTGTGTATTGCTGCAACATCCTTTGTTGGGTTCATTTCATAAAGTTAAGACAGATGTTATAAATATCCTTCTTCTTTCCTGTGTATTGCTGCAACATCCTTTGTTAGGTTCATTTAATAAAGTTAGGGCAGAGCTTATAAATATCCTTCCCCTTTCCTGTGCATTAAGACAGAGCTTATAAATATCCTTCTTTCTCCTATGTATTGCTGAAACGTCCTTTGTTAGGTTTATTTAATAAGGTTAAGACACAGCCTATGAATATCTTTCTTTTTTCCTGTGTACTGCTATAACATCCTTTGTTAGGTTTATTTAATAAAGTTAAGACAGAGCCTATAAATGTCTTTCTTCTTTCCAGTGTATCGCTATAACACCCATTGTTAGGGTTTATTTGATAAGTTAAGAAGAGCCTACAAATATCCTTCTTCTTTCCTGTGTATTGCTGTAACATCCTTTGCTAGGTTTATTTAATAAAGTTAAGACAGGAGCTTATAAATATCCCTCACCTTTCCTGTGTATTAAGACCGTTAGGTTATTTAATAAGTTACAGAAGAGCCTATAAATATCCTTCTTCTTTCCTGTGTATTGCTGTAACATCCTTTGTTAAGTTTATTTAATAAAGTTAAGACAGAGCCTATAAATATCTTTTCTCTTTCCTGTGTATTGCTATAATATCCTTTGTTAATTTTATTTAATAAAGTTAAGACAGAGCCTATAAATATCTTTTCTCTTTCCTGTGTATTGCTATAATATCCTTTGTTAGGCTTAATTAATAAAGTTAAGATAGAGCGTA
>SEYY01012277.1:10000-15446 GCA_009176605.1 Armadillidium nasatum | reverse complement strand
TTCATAGAGCTTATCACCTTACCTCCAGTTACATAGAACTTCATAACGAATTCTCCTTTTTAGTCAAACACTTCAATGCTAATCTATTCCCTTCCTCCCTTATTTATTCTTTAATCAAAAATTTCTTAATAAATCTTTTGCGATACAACACCTATTTTAACCGCACCGAAACAACATTTTTATATCAAACTTCCATTTCACGACCACCAATATCTCAAATTAAAAAATGATCTTCTCAGCCTCTTACATAATAGCTTCCCTCAATTAGACTTCACCTTTGTTTTCATCCCGAACCTCTCTATAGGCTCTTTCCTATCACATAAAGAACCCCTACCCATACTTTTGCGCTCGTCCATCATCTATAAATATTCATGTGGTACTTGTTCTAGTACCTATGTTGGCAGCACATCGCGCCAACTCTCAGTTAGATGTGACGAGCACAGAGGTATTTCCCCCAGAACTGGTATGAATCTCTCATCTCCTTCCTACTCCAACATTAGATCCCACAGTCGCACTAATAACCACCCAATAGAACCATCCCATTTTTCCATCCTATCACAAACCAACCAACCAACAGATTTAAAAATCTTAGAATCCATCCACATTTCCATTCTTAAACCTTCTCTCAATAGTGACAGTGGCCCTTTCAAACTACAACTTAATTGATTTATTATTTTATTTCTTTTTATTTGATTTTTATTTTTATTTTTTATTTTTGTTTTTATTTGTTATTTTGTTTTTGTGTCATGTTTGTTTTAATATTTCTGTTCTTTCTACAGATGAAAGATTTTTTATTTGTTTAAAAACAATCAAAACTATTTCCTGATGATGGGATTAATATATTCCCGAAACGTTGAAAGAAAAAATAAGCTTTAACATAATGTTTTCCTACAATTATTTTAATTATATAGAATTAATTTTTAAATTGATTTTAACTAGTGATTTATAATTTTTCTGTGAATAAATAAAAGACAAATTTTAACCAAAAAATTTTTATTGTTTCTCCGAAGAAAATGTTCCGAGCTCTAGTACTACTATTCATTATAAAAACCAGATTTCCCAAGAATAGAAACGTGTACGATATATATATATATATATATATGGTAAAGGTTAAGAAGCTCTCTGACCTTCGATATTTGGAAAATATCGATATTCGAAAATATCAATATATCGAAACATCGATATGCCAATTCAAATTTTTTGATATGTTATTATTATTTAGTTTTCATTTCATGTATGCCTATTATTCTAATTATTTTTATAATTATTATTATTTAGTTTTCTACCGTACTTAGTTCGACTTATCATAACCTGAACTACCGAAGTTGCCGTAAAATAGAGGCCTAACCAATACAAAGAACGTTGCCGCGATATTAAAACCGAAATTTCAAAATATCGATATAAAAAATATCGATATATAAGGTCAGAAAACTCTACAACCTAAGCCATATATTATATATATATATATATATATATATATATATATATATATATATATATATATATATAATATATATATATATATATATATATATATATATATATATATATATATATAATATATATATATATATATATATATATTATATATATATATATATATATAATAATATATATATATTATATATAATATATAATATATATATATATATATATATATATATATATATATATATATATATATATATATATATATATATATATATATATATATATATATATATATATATATATATATATATATATATTATATATATATATATATATATATATATATATATATATATATATATATATATATATATATAATATATATTATATATATATATATATAATATATATATATATATATATATATATATATATATATATATATATATATAATATTATATATATATATATATATATATATATATATATATATATATATATATATATATAATAATATATATATATATATATATATATATATATATATATATATATATATATATATATATTACTCACCACTAACAAAATATTGAAGAACGCTTTATAACAAAAATTTTAATCTTCTAGCTTTTTTAGATGCAAGATCATCTAAAACCTTTTCCTTGTTGACTTTGCAACTTCGGTGAATGCTCATGCAGAAAAGTTTCAATGGCATCTTTCCATTTAGTAAATGGTTGTTTCACGAGTGATTTTACTTTTACATGGTCCCCTTTACCTGCATGCTCATTGCAAAAAAAAAGACACAATATATGCACAAAGCTCCTCGGTCTCCTGCTTGACTATAAACAAGCCATGGGAACCTTTTTAGCTATTGTAGCTGAAATTTCAGATTTCTTTTATGACATTTTGGAAAATTAAAGTCATCAACTGGTGTTCAAGGCTTATTTAAAATTTAAATTTTTCCTGATCTGATATACTTGTATTTGATAAATAATTACCTACATCTAAATTATCTATTATTATTTCTGCTAGGAAGTATAACGTGGGGGTCGTTTACATCTTTCTCATTTTCATAATTTATGTTATTTTCAGCACAAGAAGCTGCCACATCAGTCCTTTTCACTTTCTTAAAACCAAAATCAAGGAGCGAATTTAGACGTTTGTTTGCCATTTAAATACTGCTTTTTTCTCTACTAAAATAATTAACTAAACTCTTTAAGTATTTGATCAGATTTATTCAGTAAAAGGTTTTTAAGAAAATAGTGTGAAAATCACTGAAACTGAACAACACAATCTGTAAAAAAAATCACTTTGCAAAAAGGAAAAAAAGTTTTGCACATGTGAACTCATATAGATCTAATTACTTCAGTAATAACTGAAAACTGAACATGAGACGCGTTTCGGCAAATAAATTCAAAGAAAATTTTCATTAGGAATATTAATATCGATTCTGTAGGAGTTTTTAATATATATAATTCATATATCAATAAATTATATATATTAAATTGTTAATTTAAGAGAAATAGCATATGTAAAGTTATGAAAAACATCTTACGCCCGCCAGAGAAACCCCTACCGAACCTTACACAGTTTGTGATCAGTCATCAAATTTTGTCATTTGCTTAATATAACACATGCACACACACATACATATATATATATATATATATATATATATATATATATATATATATATATATATATATATTATATATATATATATATATTATGTAGTGATTAATTTCAGGGGGGGGGGGGTTAGAACCCCCAGAACCCCCCCCCTGGATACGGCCTATATATATATATATATATATATATATATATATATATATATATATATATATATATATATATATATATATATATATATATATATAATATATTATAATATAAAAAAAAAAAATAATATATAATAATAATATATATATATATATATATATATATATATATATATATATATATATATATATATATATATATATATATATATATATATATATATATATATATATAATCCCCTTGAAAAAATAATACTTGTCATCAAAACTTCATTTTTACTATCTACTACTGCTTAATTAAGGCTTCGTTCCTTATCTACTTCCTTATTTCTAACTCTTCCAACAGCTTGGATTTCATCCTCTCTTACATGCTAACGCTGAGGCTCCTTACATCACCGATTTTTAAGTATAGATGAGTGGTTGTGTCTTGAATGAGGCATAAAATTGAAATTTGAACCCTTTTGGTTCTCGCTGTGCTGTGGGAGTTATCCAGCATGCACTCCACCAATGTATTGAGATTCTTCAGGTTAGTGTTGAATTTGTCTTCAGTCTTGGTTCTCAGAACACGCAGAGTAAGAAGTAAACCCATGCTGGTATTCAGAAAAAATTCTGGTGGTCAGAAAAAGTGTAAGAGAAAGATTTCGCTTTAGTCTTAGGTAAATGAATGCACGTATTGTTTATTATTTCGCTCAATTTGAAGCCAGATAGTTGCAGTTGGTTTTGTATTACGTCTTTGAATCACATTCAGGAATGTGTATATTTCCTTGTGCTTCTTCTTGTAAAATTCTTGAAGTTGTTCAGTCATTTCATTTATTTTAATTCTTGACTGAACATTCATTTGTATTGTGTCGGAGATTGATCAAATCGACATTTGTATATCATGTAGGGCAGCGCTTCTCAAGTCTCAACATTTTTACTCCGGCTACCCCACAAAAACTCCAAAACATGAAGTTAATAACCTCATTACTCCCAAAGTACCTCTTATTCCTGGAAGATATCAAATTTAAAAGAGCAGATTACGATATTTATCGAACGACTGAATAATATTTGTTATGCCTGGCAAGTGTCGATTTCAAAAGAATAGATTGAGATATTTATCTTACAGCTAATTAATAAATTTAAAATATATGCGATATTTATTCAATGAAAACAAAATAGTTTCAGTTCAGTTTTTATAATATTCATTAGGGAAAAATATTAAAAATATTAAATATAGAAATATTAAATATAGAAAATATAGAAATTCCATTTTTTTTTTGTTTAAACTTTGGTCAAATTTTTATGTAAATAAAAATTAATTTTGTAAAAGGATATGACAAAGTTTTTTCGTACATCAAATGTTTCATTTTTGACGACTCTCCCTGGTTGAGAAATGTTGATTTAGCGTATTTTCCATTAGCTCTCATTTATTTATTTAATATATAATATATATATATATATATATATATATATATATATATATATATATATATATATATATATATATATATATATATATATATATATATATATATATATATATATATATATATATATATATATATATATATATGTGTGGTGTGGAAGGAGAAGGCACACGCCATGGTGGACAGAAGAAGTAAAAGAAGCGATAAAGAGAAAAACAAAAAATATGAGAATTTGGCTGAGGAGAAGAGTATGTAATCTCAAGAAACGAAGCGAAAAGAGTAAAAAGAAGAGCAGAGAAAGATAGCTGGAGGGAGCTGGGAGAGAGGTTAGAAGAGGATCGAAGAGGAAATAAATCGTTGTTATATGGATTAGCAAGATCATACAGAAGGGATAAAAGGAAGTTAAATAACATAAAAGATGTGAATGGAGAAGTAAGGGTCACGGCAGAGGAGATAAATGAAAGATGGACAGAATATTTCGAGGCATTATTAAATGTGGAAGGTGAGAACAGAGAATTGGAGGCGGAGGATGGTCAAGGAGGACAGGGTGGAGAGGAAGAGAATGAGTTCACGGAACAGGAGTTTGAGGAGGCTCTTGCAAGGATGAAAAATGGTAAAGCGCCAGGTGAGGATGGAGTGGGAATAGAATTGGTGAGAGAAGCTGGCATACAGGTAAAGAAGTATATACTGAAAGTGTTAAACAAGTGCTGGAGGAGTGGAAGAGTCCCGGAGGAGTGGGGAAGAACAGTAATTGTGCCGATATACAAAAGAAAGGGAGACTCTGGTGTCTGCGAGAACTATAGGGGAATATCTCTGATAAATCATATAGTG
>SEYY01012277.1:0-5000 GCA_009176605.1 Armadillidium nasatum | reverse complement strand
TTTATTGTGCTTGGAACATCAAATTAAAACATAATAGTTTTTAGCATTTTTTTCTTCATTCTAAAACATATGTTCGAGATGACCTCCATTTAACTCTGAGCATTTCTTGAGCCGCAACTCAAAGTTGTCTAAGACGTCGGTACAAGCAGACCGAGGAATGGCTCTTTTCTCCTCCCTAATGGTTTCCTTGAGTTCAGTGATGGTCCTGGGTCTATCTGCATACATTTGGTCCTTAAGATAGCCCCAATGGAAGAAATAAGGAGGCTGAGATCTGGCAATGAAGTGCCTACTCAAAGACAATTTTGGAGACTGATCACATGGCCTTTAAAGTTCCAGTTCAGCCAATCTCGGGACAGGTTTGAGGTGTGAGAGCTTGCTCCATTTTGCTGGAACCTGAACTTTCTCATAATCGACGGATTGAGGGTCTGTAGCTCACTCTTGAAGATTTTAAGGACCTCAACATCATTTTCTTTTTTGACTGACACTGTCAGGCCACGCCAGATTCCTCGAAGAAGAATAGTCCGATGGTGCTTCTGGGTGAGATTGTAGCCCACACTGTGCACTTAAGGGAGTGTAGGGGATTGGTGACTACTTCATTGGACTTGGGTATCTCCCAGGAGATATTTAACTTTGTGATCACCCTTCCTTCAAGATGGAAGTGGGCTTTATCTGAGGTCTCAAAGATATTAAGGAAATCTAGGTTTTCTGGATCTTTTCTAGTAACTTGACTGCCATAGCCTTTCTCTGATGTTTGTCTAAGGATGTAAGGGTTTGCTTCGTCTGTATTCTGTATGGTTAAGCCTTATATTTTTTATTAGTACTATCCTGCAAGTCTTATGGGATATACCGAGGGACTAACTTCGCTTACGCACAGAACGTTTCGGACTTTGCAAAACTGACTCTCTCACGCTCTCGACCAACCGGCTGTATACATTTTCTGGGACATTCTGAGTGCCTTGGACGGTTTACACTTGATGCATTGAGATTTTCCACTGTCCTTTACTTCTCAAAGTGGTTCACCAAGGTCTGAATTCTGCTTCCGGAGGGGGCTTTTCACATTCAAACTGATGCATGAAAGTCTCCTGGATTTTCTAGAATGAGCCTGTCTTGTAGTAATGGCTGAAACAATATATTCTTTGCTCGAGCTTCCATTGAGGTCTAGTTTTGTTCCAAGGTGTTGCTTCTGCCATGTCTTGCAAAATAAAGGTGATTAGTGAATGAATGTAGGAGATATCACAAAAAGTTCGTGCGGGGCCCGTTTTTTTTTTTTGTCACTATATATATATACACTATATATATATATATATATATATATATATATATATATATATATATATATATATATATATATATATATATATATATATATATATATATATATATATATATATATATATATATATATATATATATATATATATATATATATATATATATATATATATATATATATATATATATATATATATATATATATATATATATATATATATATATATATATATATATATATATATATATATATATATATATATATATTATATATATATTATATATAATATATATATATATATATATATATATATATATATATATATATATATATATATATATATATATATATATATATATATATATATATATATATATATATATATATATATATATATATATATATATATATATATATATATATATATATATATATATATATATATATATATATATATATATATATATATATATATTTCATCCCGGAATCGTGCAAAATCTATTCTTCGAGATACTAAAAACTCTTTTCTCCATCGCAAATGCAATAATCTTTCTGGCTCCTCTTCCTCTCGCCCTTTCTGGCATTTTGCAAAAAATGTCAACTCTAACTTTGCTTCTTCCTCTTTCCCTCCTCTAGTATCTTCTGACGGTACAACTGCCGTTTTGCCTTCCTCTAAAGCTGAACTCTTTGCTTAAACTTTTGCCTTAAATTCAACCTTAGACGATTCCGGAGCTGTTCCTACTCCTTCAACCCCCTCTAACTCATTTATGCCTAAAATTGTAATTTCTTCTAAAGACGTCACTTCTGCTCTCTCTGAGCTTAACACTAAGAAGGCGTACGGTCCTGATGGTATCCCTCCTGTGGTTCTCAAAACTTGTGCTTCCGAGCTTGCACCCTGCCTTGGTAAACTATTTCGTCTATGTCTTTCCACTTCAACCTTCCCTTCTTGCTGGAAACGTGCGCTCATTCAGCCTGTGCCGAAGAAGGGGGACCCCTCTCAGCCCTCTAACTATCGTCCTATATCTTTAACCTCCGTTCTTTCTAAAGTTTTCGAATCTATCCTTAACAGGAAGATTTGGAAACATCTCAATTCTTCTAATCTTATCTCAGATCGCCAGTATGGCTTTCGAAAGAAACGCTCTACTGGTGATCTTCTTTCCCTTCTCTCTGACTCTTGGTCCTCCGCTCTTCGGCATTTCGGTGAATCTTTTGCTGTAGCGCTGGACATATCGAAAGCTTTCGATAGAGTCTGGCACAAAGCTTTGATTTCCAAACTTCCCTCTTTCGGGAATCTATCCTTCTCTCTGTGACCTTCTCTCTGATTTCCTTTCCGGTCGTTCTATAGCAGCTGTTGTAGACGGCCACCGTTCATCCTATAAATCTATTAATAGTGGTGTTCCTCAAGGATCTGTCCTATCCCCAACACTTTTTCTGTTTTTCATTAATGACCTTCTCTCTCTATTACTTCATCTCCTATCCACTCTTATGCTGATGACTCCACCCTTCATTACTCTTTTCATTTTGAAAGACGCCCCTCCCAGCAACAGTTAATAGAGGCAAGGAGGGTGGCCTTGGAGCAACTAACCTCTGATCTATCTCTCATTTCAAATTGGGCCAGAGAAAACATGGTCGTTTTCAATGCCTCAAAAACTCAATTCCTCCATCTCTCTACTCGACACAATCTTCCACACAACTACGATATCTTCTTCGAAAACACGCAACTCAAACCTTCATCTCTCCTTAATTATTCTCGGTGTTTCCTTTTCTCGTGATCTTTCTTGGAAAGATCACATTACCTCTCTTCTAAACAAGCTTCTAAGAGGTTGGGTGTTCTGAGGCGCCTTCAGTATTTCTTCACACCACCCCAGTTGCTTGCTCTGTATAGGGTGTTGTTTCGCCCCTGTATGGAGTATGCGTCACACATCTGGGTGGTTCCACACACACAGCTCTCCTGGAAAAGGTGGGGAGTCTAGAGCTTTTCGCCTTATCAATTCTCCTGCTCTCACTAATTCTTTCCAATCTCTTTCTGCCCGTCGAAATGTTGCGTCACTCTCTCTATACTATCGCTATTACAATGGACACTGCTCTTCTGAACTCTCTCGTCGCATACCTCCTCCATTAAGAAGGGCTCGTGCGACTCGTCTTTCTACACAGTCTCATCCTTTCTCTGTCCAACTCTCTGACCCCAGACTTAACCTCTATGCTCAATCTTACATTTACTCTACTGGTAAAGTCTGGAACACACTTCCTTCATCTATTTTCCCAACTACCTATGACTTAAGCACCTTTAAACGCCGTGAATCAGGTCATGTTGGCCTTTAATTTGACCTTGTTTCCGACTTTCCTCCCAACTCTGGTGGAACAATGGTAGGCCTCTGGCCTTTGCCCACCAGAGGAGAAATAAAAAAAAAAAAAAAAAAAAATATATATATATATATATATATATATATATATATTATATATATATATATATATATATATATATATTATATATATATATATATATATATATATATATATATATATATATATATATATATATATTATATATTCAAATATTCTTTTTCCCTAGAGATCACTTATATAAAACACAATTCTTAAAATCAACTTTATTTATGTATTATATACATTCTATGATGTTATTATATATTATTATATCAGACTTTTCCTAGCTTTCGTGGCCTGTATCAGTCCACCTGTTTCAGGGCCAGTCTGAGAGTAATCTGCTAAATAATTTTCAGTTCAAATCCTTCCTCGATGAATTAGTTGGTTTGTCTTAATCGTTCTCGTGTCCATTCGTTCAGAGTATGCTTTATACTATCACACGATGCGAATTGTTTTATGTATTCGTTCATAATGTTATCGATTTTATAGTTTCCGCTGTCTCTATTGAAGTTGTTACTGTTTTTTATTGCATACGATTCGTAGAACTTTCGGTAGTTGTGATCTTTTATATATTTTAATGTTTTAAATTTGTCCATTTTTATCATGTGTCCCTCCTTTTCTAGATGAGATATCAATAGTGAGGACTGATTATATGTGCGCAAGTCATATGAATGCTGGTATCTGCGTCTGTCGATGTCAACCGTCTCTCCGATGTAAACTTCGTTGCACACATTGCAAGGGATCCCTTAAATTCCGGGTTTCTGGTTATTGTTTAGTTTTGGTATGAGTATCTTATTTAAGGTGTTATTATACTTAGTTACAGTACTAATATTTTCGAATTTTTCCTAATTCATCAGGAAGGATTTGAACTGAAAATTATTTAGCAGATTACTCTCAGACTGGCCCTGAAAGAGGTGGACTGATACAGGCCACGAAAGCTAGGAAAAGTCTGATATAATAATATATAATAACATCATAGAATGTATATAATACATAAATAAAGTTGATTTTAAGAATTGTGTTTTATATTAGTGATCTCTAGGGAAAAAGAATATTTGAATACATATAAAAAGTGCGAACTAAATTAGCACTAAAGAAAACATATATATATATTATATATATATATATATATATATATATATATATATATATATATATATATATATATATATATTATATATATATATATATATATATATATATATTATATATATTTTTTACAGATCGCAGCCACTCACGGGCAGAAACCCCTTTTCAAGGAGGGGTCACACACAAAGGAAGAAAACTCACTCAAACATAGACCTAACGGACATCCCTCAAGTGGGCACAGATGGAAGTCTTG
>SEYY01012276.1:10000-11043 GCA_009176605.1 Armadillidium nasatum | reverse complement strand
TTTTCTATTATATCCAACATTACACATTGAACATTTGAATAACTTAACATTAGAGTGATTAAGTAAGTGTATTCCTAAATAATATTTCTGGTTGCATTCATAACTACACTGAGAACATTTATATAATTTTTTATCCCTGTGATTAATAATGTGTACTTGTAATTGTGACTTTGAATTACATTTAAAGTCACAGTCTGAACATTTAAATAGTTTTACATTTTCATGGTTAAGAATGTGTTTTATTAAACTTTCTTTGGCGTTACATTCATAAGAACACTTTGAACATTTAAGTAATTTTTCACTACTGTGTGTAAGCATGTGTCTTCTAAGGTTATTTTTCCAACTAGTTTCATAGGTGCAATGAGCACATTTAAGTAGCTTTGCATTTCCATGCATTTTAAATATGTGTGACTTTAAGTTTCCTTTGAGATTACATTTGTAATCACAGTCTGAACATCTGTATAATTTTGCACTTCTATGATTATTAAGAATGTGTGCTTTTAAATAATCTTTACGAATACATTCATAGTCACAGTCAGAACATTTAAATAATTTTTTACTTCCATGAGTGAGCATATGACCTTTTAAGGTCTCCTTCCACTTGAATTTCAAATTACACATATAACATTTAAATAATTTTATGTTACTGTGACTTTGCATGTGAGGTTTTAACTTCGATTTGAAAATACATTTAAAATTGCAAAGGTCACATTTGTATCTTTTTTTATAGTGTGTGAAATAATGTTTTCTCAAATTAACTTTACTTTCAAAGGTAAAATCACAATATATGCAACTGAAGTTCTCCAGATTCTTTTCAACACTTTTATCTTTCGGAACTGATGCTTGAGGTCTCCTCCTTGAAGTCCTTTTCACTTGGGAACCTTTTCCTCCTCCTCCATCATCATTTATGAGAGTCTGTAGAAGAGAAAGGGAAATTTTTTAATATGAAAAGTAGAAGCCGTTAACCGTGGCTCAAACGGTAAAGTGATTGACTCACGTGCTTGAGGGAGCTGGTTCGATCCCACTTCGGGATCCTAGGTATA
>SEYY01012276.1:0-5000 GCA_009176605.1 Armadillidium nasatum | reverse complement strand
GCCATTGCTACCCCAAGGATTTTCATCTTAATCATATAAATTTTTTAAAAAAATTATCCAAAGTATCTGTTTATGATTATAGTCATATTATGAACCCGTGGAGAGAATTTTTAAATTATAAAGCTACTAATTATGTAAAAGATTCACTATCAAGTTGAAAAGCTGTTAGAAATATTTAAAAAATGTTGATGTTTTCAAAGTAATTTAAAAAAAAAAAAATTGTATTAACATCCTGGAGAAAGATGGGCAGTGTGTTTTTTTAGAACTGCAGAAAGGTTACCAGTGAGGCTTTTCTGTAGAACATGTAGACCAATGCGTTCAACACTCGCTTACCTGACACGCTTATTGCATTCTTGGAAATTACTTTAGAGTCTCTTACAACGTCATGGAGAATACTTTTTTTCTAACTTGGGTTTAAGGACCATTCCTGCTCGTTCATGGTCTGTAAGAACATGCACCAGTCAGTGCATCTAAAACAGTTGCTGGTAACTGTGTCAAAGATTTTATGATGTAGGTACATCATATTATGATACTCTTATCACCTCATATGTCAAACTCTTATCACCTTGTTCGCAAAATACTGTAAATAATTGACTATGGCAATACTAAAACCACTTTACCTTTTATATATATATATATATATATATATATATATATATATATATATATATATATATATATATATATATATATATATATATATATATATATATATATATATATATATATATATATATATATATTGACAGGTATAGATGTACGAAAAAAATGGGCTTCTCTTCGCGATTGTTTTAGACGAGAACTTGCGCAGCAGCAGCAGCAAAGAAAGACAACAAGTAAACTTTGTACAAAAATGCGCAGAAAATACTTGTACTTTAACCAGCTTAAGTTTCTTCTACCACATGTGAAAGTATCTACTACTCCCAAGTCATCCCTATTAGAGAGTGAAATTTCGGAAGCACCTCCGGAAGCACCAACAGCACTGGATGGAGAAAATGAACATTCATCAACGGAAGAAAACGCAGAAGCTTCAACCGCTTGTTCTTGCATCAAAAATAAGCGGGAGGAGAACTACGGTGAAGAAATATTAGAGTTATTAAAAGAAGCAACTAAAAATAGGTTCGATAATGATGAATATTTTTTGTTATCGTTGGCGCCTAAATTTAAACGCTATGATACCAACAAAAGGTGTTTGCTAAGATTAGAAATATTAAATACGATTTTAAAGTTTCACCAACAACATATGCCTACAACAAAGTCTTGAACTCATTATATTCATTGAAAAAAAACATGAGATTGTTGGAGTTATGCATCGAAATAAGAGTACAAACTACTTAATTATTATCCAACAATATGTTGGTGGTGGTCATGTAGCGATTCCTATCATATGCTACAACGGAATCTTTGAACTCCTAATACTCATTGAAAAAAAATATGAGATTGTTGGAGTTATGCATCGAAATTAGAGTACAAACTACTTAATTATTATCCAACAATATGTTGGTGGTGGTCATGTAGCGATTCCTATCATATGCCTACAACAGAATCTTGAACTCCTAATACTCATAGAAAAAAAATATGAGATTGTTGGAGTTATGCATCGAAATAAGAGTACAAACTACTTAATTATTATCCAACAATATGTTGGTGGTGGTCATGCAGCGATCCCTAATATCCTATGATGTCAAACTCCATTTATTCTCCTAATTATGCATGCGATAATGACCTCAATCCCCTTTTCTAATAGAATCCTGTGTTGTGAATTTATTTAAAAGAAAGATATATATATATATATATATATATATATATATATATATATATATATATATATATATATATATATATATATATATATATATATATATATATATATATATATATATATTATATATGAAAAAAAAATTTTTTATTTTTTTTTTTTTTTTTTTTTTTTTTTTATTTTTTTTATTATTTATATATATATATATATATATATATATATATATATATATATATATATATATATATATATAATATATATATATATATATATATATATATATATATATATATATGAAAAAAAATTATTTTATTTATGTAATAAAAGTTTTATATATGAATATATGTATATTTCCTTATATATATATATATATATATATATATATATATATATATTATATATATATAATATATATAATATATATATATATATATATATATATATATATATATATATATATATATATATATATATATATATATATATATATATATATGAAAAAAAATTATTTTATTTATGTAATAAAAGTTTTATATATGAATATATGTATATTTCCTATATATATATATATATATATATATATATATATATATATATATATATATATATATATATATATATATATATATATATATATATATATATATATATATATATATATATATATATATATATATATATATATATATATATATATATATATATATATATAGGGACCGACCGGGGCTGGAATTTTGCCGGGGTTGCCTAAAATTTGTAAAGCACTGAAATTTTAAGTTAAGAAAATTAGATATAAATTTAATTGAGATTTATTTAATTATAAGGAAGGAGTAGAATAGTCAACATTCACTTAAATTATTGATATATATTTTCTCAAAAAAAAATTTTAGAACCTTTTCCATAAGCATACCAACAATTAAGGAACCAATAAAGCAAGTTGACGCCGAAATAAGAAACGCATTTAGAAAATGTAACTCATCCCAAAAATTATTCCAATCATAATGGTTTAATTACCATCCCGAAGAAATAGTTCAATTCTCGAATCAAATTAACAAAGCACAAAGTCTTCCTGCATCCAGTCTATAATTTGGAATCCAAATGAGTTTTAGGTCGCCAAGGCCTTAATGGTATGATTTTGTTTCTAGGGTTCATTTCAATTTTAAGATAAATTTTAAATAGTCTCCTATATTCATTTCCTTTCATTAAATTTGAAATGTTTTGAACATATTTATAGGGCTTCAAAGGAGGAGAGAAACGATCATTTATTAACTGAATATTTACAAAGATTCCTTTATTAGCATTATTTTCAATTCTATTTATACATAAAATAATAAAGTTTATTACTATTTACATTATTATAATTTTAGTTAGTGAAACACGAAAATTATATCAGCATAAACTTCTTTTTTTAGCATGTTGCCGCCACTCACGGGCAGAGCCCTTTCCAAGGAGAGGGCGTAATTAAAAGATAAAAGAAAACCCATCCAATTCAGAACCTAACGTAGATAACTCTGGTGGGCACAGACAGAGGATTTAAAGACTGGTAGGTTAAATACAGCAGGAAAAACACGAGGGTGGGGTGTTCCACAGAACAGATGTGGCTGGAAAGGAGGTACCACAACGTGCAAGCCTAGAGTTTGCCAAGCTCACATAAAATTCATGTGAAAGCGACTTAATACCTCCCAATTAGCCCTATCAAAGTGCCAGAAAGTGTTTATGGAATGGTGGAGATGCTGGAGAGTTATACTTAAAAACTAAGATTGTGGTCAAAGTTATAGATAGGAGGAAAAATGGTGTAATTATAACAAGGAGGAATAGTGGTGAAATACAAATCAAGCGTTTTTAAGAATTGGTTGGGTCGATCTGGGATGTGTGTAGGTTCCCTAATCAATTGCTCCAGATCGTTGAGAATACTGAATGATTTAGCCTCCTCCCCACCTGTATCAGTATGAAAGGAGATCAACCACTCAGTGTGATGTACGTTGAAATCTCCTAAATAAAGGACCTCAGCATTTGGATGGGAAGATGTAACAGTCTCTTGAGTAGTAGTTAGATATTCAAAAAGAACCAGAAAATCTGTTCCACTAGGGTACAATAGCAAGAACACAAGATAATTGTGGCAGTAGGAAGAAAGATTTTAAGCCATAAAACATCGAAATTAGGGGATTCAAAGTTTTTGAGACGTGTTACTACTGGAGTGTTAATGTTTATATAGGCACAGACCCTACCCTTGAAGCGAGTTATAAAATAAATTATAGTTAGAGATGTTTAGTTTACTAGAGAAGGAATCCCTTGATAACTTGGGGTCTCAGACAGAAGTAGAACGTTTGGATGAAAGTTAGGAAGGTGGTGCTCTACAGATGCGAAATTAACACTTAGACCACGGACGTTAGCAAAGTCTATAGAAAATCCTCACCTACGCCCACCCCCACCCCCATGACCCCGAATACGCAGAGACATGCCATTCAGAACAAACAACCAGGAACACCAATTCACACTCAAAAAACAATAAATAAATGTAAATAATAATCACCCAAACAGAAAAACTTTTCAACGCCTTTTAAAGCAAAAATAAATAAATTTATTGGAATCGATAAATCAAACTAACAGTATACTATAAATTAACTGACTTTATGAAAACTAAAACAAAAAAATAACATAATATAGCAATAATCTAAATACTACCTACAACTAATTAACTAAAAACTAAAATAGTTAAAAGAGAAAAAAATAAAATGAAACCCTTATCTTATTTATGATATTAATTTAAATAGAAACAAAATATTTTCAGTTTTCGTTTCCCCCCCCCCCCTGACTCTTTTAACTGAAGGTACTTATATATACATGTGTTCTTGTTCCAATTCTCTAACACTATTTTCATGCTTAAGCACATGTTTTTTTAAAGCCTCTTTAAGATTACATCCATAGTCACACTCAGAACATTTAAATAATTTGACTTTTAAATGAGTAAGCATGTGGCGCTTTAAATATTTCTTTACATTACATTCATACTTGCATTCAGAACATTTAAATAGCTTGACATTTAAATGGGTAAGCATGTGTTTTTTTAAAGCCCCTTTACGATTACATTTATGGTTACACTCTGAACATTTAAATATTTTTTTTATTTTCATGCCTACGTAAATGTGCTTTTAAGTCATATATTCTATTGCTTTCATAACTGCATTTAATACATTTAAATAATTTTGTTTTGTTGTGATTAAGCATGTGTACTTTTAAG
>SEYY01012275.1:27500-33918 GCA_009176605.1 Armadillidium nasatum | reverse complement strand
TGTGTGTGTGTGTGTGTGTGAAACGTACATTATGCCGATTAGCAAGAACCTTGTCAAGCATCCAGCGAGAACTTTTCCAGTCTCGATTTGCGCTTCGATCGGTCGCGTCTCTTCTTAACGACGTATCTTTTCTGTCCAATGGATTGTTCCGACTGCTAAATGAGGCCGTGCTTGCTCTACTGCTTGAACGACTGTTACTTTCACTAGCAAAACTTGCACCACTGGAGCCACGAAACCCAGAATTGTCAAGGTTATAGGAGGTCATGACCTCGCATAAACCTGAGACACAACCACCACCGTCTCTTTTTAGAGCAAAACTGCAAAACGCTTGTCATGCGATGCCTTTTTCCCCTCTGTTTTACATCACGCAAGATAAAACATTAAATTGTTAAAAGTTAGCATGCGACTATGTTTAATCATCAAAAAATTATATTAATATATAATATATATATATATATATATATATATATATATATATATATATATTATATATATATATATATATATATAATAATTTAAAGGATACGAGTCTAATTGGGATAGGCTATAACCTAACCCTACCTCATCGCATGTATTATCTCATTTTTTCTCATCACAAGAACTATGAAAATAAACTGATGAGTAAATGAAAAAAAAATTAAACTGAGAATACGAAGACTATAAAAGTAAAAAGAAGACAGAGGAGCACAACCAGAAAAGTAAATTGACTAAAAGCAAAAAACTACCAAAAATTTATTTGGGAAGAATTTTGCTTACAAAATCACTATCTTTACGAGTCTACAGCCCGCTGTAATTGCTTCAACTATCATGTTAATTTAATAATTAGCAAATAATAAAGGTAATAGTTATATTAATTTCCATTCATGAGGGTTCCCATTAACTATTAGTCAAAACATAATACAAAAATTATTTGTGAAGTTGTGCATTTGAATTCCTTCTCATGCACGATACATAAGCTTACATAAGGATACATAATCTTTTAGAGGATATCTTCTGAAGTCAACACAATCTACTTAGTTAACCGAAAATTTCCTCTCCCGAACAAGAGGTCTGTGCTAGTTTTACAACTGTATACTAAGCTCCTAAACTAGTTAAGCAGACACCTGAAGGTTTAGATTATAAAACCAAAGTGCAGATGTTGCTGAATTTAAAAAAAAAAAAATTTGTTTAGGTTGAGAATATTCTATAAAAGGATCATATTTCATTTTAGAAGAAATGCACCGAGGATGCCATCTTGAAGGACTCCACATTCTGTTTCAACAGTCTCTGATGTAATTTGATCTAATTGTTTGTATTTTTATTTTTTTTATTTTGCTAACTGAGAGGATTATGAGGAAATAAATTTTAAGTTCGATTAAAAAGAAAACTTATTCAGAAAGGAAAATAACAATTTGAATCATTTTAATAATAGAATTATTCCACAATTTTTCTAACACGTAGTTTAATTTCGATAAAACAATAAAAATCAAAATCTTATACTGTCTTAAGATCAAAAATATCTGAAAAAGTTACAAACTGCAACACTCTGCTCTATCCTTCGAGTCCAAACGTAATTCAGATATCAGATCAGTGGACATACACTATTGCTAATAACATTAAAAATAATTTTCAAGTCATAATAATAACACAAGCAGAGTTTCCTATTCAAGATGATTATATTAAAAATAATAGCATTAGGAAAAATATTAATATTAATAGTAATAATAATGACAACGATCATCAAAGTAAAAATAAAAAGAAAAAAGAAAAACAAATGAATTATGATTTTTAATAATATTATTGTAGTATAAAGTATTTATTATTCTTAATAGTAATTCTTATTATTATTATTATTATTATTATTATTATTATTATTATTATTATTATTATTATTATTATTATTATTATTATTATTATTATTATTATTATTATTATTATTATTATTGCAATTACATTTATTATTACTAATATTATTAAGACGTGTTAAAATGAGAAGAAACAGAAAGATTTTAGAAGGGAAACGTCAAAAAAGAGAAGAAAAAAAAGTAATCTGAAAGAGTTCAAAATAAACACTTAAGTAGTTCGTAATTATATTAAAACACAGCAAAATAATAAAACACTAAAACTAGCAAGAGATATTTAAAACTTGAAAATGATCAACTAAAATATAAATTCATTACAAGTAAAAACACAATTAATAGGACCCCACACATAACGCAACCACACTCCGCAAACGCAAACTATATATATATATATATAATATATATATATATATATATATATATATATATATATATATATATATATATATATATATATATATATATATATATATATATAATATATAATAAAAAATTGTTGCCCTGTCCCTCCTCTAAAACAAAATCCAAAAATAAAGAAATTAGTAGGTTCCTTTTTTTTTAAATAATATTTTTAAGAAAAGGGTAGGATTCTCACAAAAAAAATTTCAAGAGCTTATAACTTTTTTCCTAGACGTGATATCAAAAATCTGTTCTTACCAATGCAAGAAATTTGGGCTAAGATTATTAAGTTATATTTTCAGCTCATGTGGACCAGTGGTTTGACCACGCTATTCATTTTTTTCAACTTTGGGTCCAAATAACTTTCAAACCGCTATTTATAGACTCAGAAAAATGATCGAAATCAACTCAGAACTTGGGAAAAAATGCATATACTCTGAAAATTTCAGCTCAATCAGTCAAATAATAATAATAATAAAATAAAAAAAAATTTTTTTATTTTAATTAAGATTTTTCTTTTCTTCTTTCTTTTTTAAAATTTTCTTTTTTCCTGTTTCTTTTGACCGCTCCTTTTCTGCTAGTGAATGTTCATCTTTGTGTTTTGATTTTAGATACCCCATAAAGATTTAGTTGAAAATTTTTACTTGTAGCACCCGGAGGTCCTCTTCTAATTTTCTGACTGCAGATGTTACATTTAGCTATTTCGAGCCTATCCT
Organism: Armadillidium nasatum; assembly: GCA_009176605.1. NCBI lineage: Eukaryota > Metazoa > Arthropoda > Malacostraca > Isopoda > Armadillidiidae > Armadillidium > Armadillidium nasatum. The sequence goes on along the minus strand of SEYY01012275.1, from coordinate 30,962 downwards.
GAAACATTGTAAAGTACTCCCATACTGCTGAAGCTGATCTTTTAACTATATTGACTGAAAGTATAAACAAAATAATAATTTTGAAATAATGTAGCTAAATGATACAAGTTCTGATGTGTAGCAATAAAATAACAATGATATGTATAAATACAGGTTATATTGATAATTTTTGATAACATTTTTTCAAACTTTACCTTAGGGTCTTACCTAGGTAAAGCTGTTGAATAAAAAAAAAAAAAAAATTATTTTTTTACTTTTTATTATACAAAATCTGTAATTTTCTGAGTTTTTTTCGGAGAAAATCCATTTCATCATTAATTTATGTGAATGTTGGCTATTCTACGCCTTTCTTATAATTAAATAAACCTCAATTACATTTATATTTAATTTTTTTGAAGTAAAATTTCAGTGCTTTTGATCTCTTTACAAATTTTAGGCAACCCCGGCTCCGGCTCCGGCCCCGGCCCCGGCCTCGGCAAAATTCCAGCCCCGTCGGTCCCTAGTCATATACTTTTCCGCTTGTTTAGAAAAGCCGAAATTGATTGTGATAGTTTTTTCTTCTTTAGACATTGTTGCCGTTCATAACTTACGTTTCATCATTCATTGAGTTTTAATTATGAAAGTCGTTTTATTAAATCCCCTCTTTCACTTTGGGTTCTTCATATGGGGTAATAATGTCATAATCTTTGATTACAACTGTGAGAGAAACAGTGGGCCATGTATTTATTTTGCAATTGCCTAAAATATTTTATTCCCCTATTCATTGTTTAAAATCGAGTCGTTCCTTCATTTATGTGATTTCAAAATAAGATAAGGTTGATGTTTATTCGTATTTCTTTTGCATTAAACCTTCAACCTAGAACACACACAAACACTATATATATATATAGGTTCAAGTATAGAATGAAGCAACATTTTCAGCGGTCGAAAAAAAACGTAAGAATTTAGTGTAAATTTAAAATGATTTCGGGTAAAAATAATTAAAAGTAGTGAAGTTTAATAATTCAATTTTTTGTATTTTTTTTTTATTAGTATTATATATATATATATATATAATATATATATATATATATATATTATATAATATATATATATATATATATATATATATATATAATCATAAAAATAACTAAATTAAAAAATTAGCGATATCCTTTAATATCGTTATGAATAAATTTCCTTATTATTCAATTACAACATGTATACTTTTACTACTAACCTAATCTAACCTAACTAACCTAACCTAACATAACCTAACCTAACCTACCTAACTTAACGTAACTTAACCTACCTAACTTAACGTAACCTAACGTAACCTAACCTAACCTAACCTAACCTAACCTAACCTAACCTAACCTAACCTACCTAACCTAACCTAACCTAACCTAACCTAACCTAACCTAACCTAACCTAACCTAACCTACGTAACCTAACCTAACCTAACATAACCTAACATGCCTACCTACCTAACCTAACCTAAGTAATTTTCAACTCTCACTCTCATCTCTCTCTATCTCTCTCTCTCTCTCTCTCTCTTCTCTCTATATATATATATATTATATATATATATATATATATATATATATATATATATTATATATATATAATATATAGATATATATATATATATATATATATATATATAAAATAATAGAACTAAAATTAAATATAAAAACACATCTATTTTATACTTTTTAAACTTCACTTTATATATAAATATTTATATATATTAAAAAAAAGTTTTAAGGTAAATTTAATTTTTTTGAAATGTATTGAAAACTGTTAGGGTATTTTTTACATTTTCAGAGATGGTTGCTTCATCTATACTTGTGCCTTATTATTATATATATATATATATATATATATATATATATATATATATATATATATATATATATATATATATATATATATATATTATATATATATATATATCTGATGTCATAGGAGTAAGACGTGTTAAAATGAGAAGAAACAGAAAGATTTTAGAGATGAAAGGAAAAAGTAATCTGAAAGAGTTCAAAATAAACAATCTTATTAAACTTGAATTTAAGGAAGGATATGAATGAAAAGAAAATGATCAACTTTCAAGTCGAAATAAATTTATGAGGAAGGAACATTAAAATATTCGTACAAAGTTATTTTCTCGGCATTCAAATAATAATTTTTTTTTTTTTTAAATTTAACTGAAAAAAAGGAAAATAAATTTACATGTGAAGTAATAAAAGTGAAATAATATATAATGCTTTTTGAAATTTTATCTGGAATATTGATTATTTCAAAAGTATGCAATAATATGACGTCAGAATCATTTAGTCTGGCGGTTACGTCTGGAGTCAGAGACTTGAACAGAGAAAAGGTGAGACTGTGTAGAGATGAGACTGCGTAAAAACGCATATCACAATAGCCCATCTCAGACGGAAAAGGAGAGTTTAGAGAAGCAGTGACATAGTAATAAAGATAGCATAGTGAGAGTGACGCAACAATTCGATGGGAAGAAAGAGACTGCAGAGAGTAAGTGAGGGAGAAAGAGTTTATTACACTTAAAGTTTTAGACTCCTCATTTCCCAGGAGAGCTATAAGAGTGAATCAAACCAAGATGTAGGAGGCTTATTCCATACAAGGGTGGACAACACCTCTGTAACTAGCAAGTAACTAGGATGGTATTAAGAAAATACAAAGGCGACTCAAAGCACTCAATATCTTAGAGGAAATGTGATTCTTCCAAGAAAGATCTCGAGAATAAAATACGAAAAAATTAATGACAGACGAAGGTTTAAGTTGAGTGTTTTCGAAGATGTCATAATTGTGTAGAAGTTTATATCAAGTGGAGAGACGGAGGAACTGAATTTGTGAAGCACTGAAAATGATTAGGGTTTCTCTGCCTCAGTTTAAAGATTAAAGATCAGTCGCTCCAATCCATTCTTCTCGCTTAAATTAACTGACATTGGGACGGGCGTCTTTCAAATTCATGGGAGTAATGAAAAGTGAAGTAATTGGCATAGAAGAGAATAGGTAATGAAATAAAAGAGAGAAAGTCATTAATGAAGAGTAGAAAAATATTTATAGACTTAAAGGGTGAACGGTAGCCTGTACAACAGCTGCTATAGAATGAATGGTAAGGAAATCATACAGAAGGTGACAGATAAAAATAGATTCCGAAAGAGGGAAGTTTGGATATCAAAGTTTTTTTGGTGTGGCACTATATCAAAGGCTTTTAATGTGTCCAGCACGACAGTGAAAGATTCACCGAAAGGCCGAAGAGCGGAATACCAACAGTTAGAGAGAAGGTAAAGAAGATCACCATTAAAAAGTTCTTTACGAAAGCCGTACTAGAAATCTGAGATAAAATTTGAAGAATTGAGATGTTTCCAAATCTTCGAAAACTTTAGAAAAAACTGAGGTTAAAAAAAAATATGACAGTTAAAATGTTGGGAGGGGTTTCCCTTTTTTGACACATAT
>SEYY01012275.1:0-22500 GCA_009176605.1 Armadillidium nasatum | reverse complement strand
ATTTCGCTGCTTACATATTGGTTCACTGATGAAACTTTGGTTATGTGTATAAGATAGCTAGAGAAAATAAACTATCCTGACATAACCTGTAATGAATTAATTAACTTAATTTAAGTTCATTTTCCTTTTTACAAGATTATTTTCTAACCTTTTTACTTTTCTTTTTCAGAGTAACTCTTGTAATAAAAATTAAAATTTGCAATTTAATTACATATTGCTGATTTTAAGTCTTCATACTATAGGAAAAAATGCTAATATTTGAGCTAAAAATTGGTCAATTACGACGGGAAGATTTAAAAGAAATTTTTCAAGAATTGAGAATTTTAAAAATTCTTAGGTTACTTTTAAAAAAAAGAAACTTCGTGAAAAACAGATCACATCTGAAGGAAAAATAGGCTACTTATCAAATAAACCAGCTCCAACTTCCTCAATTCATCCATCAAAAAGAAATGCACTCAAAAAGACAATAGAACTAAAGTACTTTAACCACCAATTCCGACAACAATTCTAATGAAAGTATGTATGAATCTTCCCTTAAATCAAATCGAAGAAAAAATCTTCTACGTCTCTAGCTACCAATTTAGTTACTGAACTATCACTTTCAACTCATAAGACATTAAAAGTTTGCTTACATCTTGCAAAAGATGGGATAAATCTGCAACTCCTTCCCAGTTTGGAATATTCAAATTTATGATTAGATATGGGAAATTTCAAAAGTTAAAAATAAGAAATATTACTGTTTGCATTTTGATGGAAAACCATAAAGAAGGATATCAAGCTGTATGCCTTCAAATTCCCAAGAAAGAAATCAAATTGGGGTGGTTAGATGTGAAAGTGGTTCAGCCGAAAGTATATTTAAAGGAATTGTTAGTATTTTTGATGACTATGATGCATGGGATAGCATCAAAATGATAATTCCCTGCTGTAGATACAAGTCATATTAATGGGGTTGTAATTAGTAAAGAAAATGATTTAAATGGACTAAATGTGTTTCAGTAAAAGGGTTGCAAACACCACTTTTGAACGGAATATTAAAACATGTTCTTGACCTTTCTCTTGATAAGCATACCACAGGTCCTAATTTGAATTAATTTATATATGAAATAACTGATAAGTATGAGGTCTTAAAAGAATTGTATAATCCGGGAGAATAGATGCCAGAAGTTTAAAATTCTTGATGAAGAGTTGATTTTAGGTTCCTTCATATTCTATGCTGTGCGTTTTGGCAAAATATGGAAAATAGCAAATTACCAAATATAAATTGGTTATCTCTGTCATCAATTCATGGTTCTCGATGGAAATCATAGCAATTTATTCCCTTATTGCTTATTTCTTGCTACCAAAATGGAAAAAAATACTTAAAAAACCAGTTAGTTTCATAGCTTTTGGTTGGCAGGAAATATGGTTTCCTATTAAAAAAGTTAAGAATGAAATATATGACAAACTACAGTTAAATATTAAAGAAACTAAGTGCAAAACTGCTGAAAAATGCTTCAAAACTCATTGGTCCCAAGAAATTTCTGTTATTGATATACAGTAATCAAATATTTTTGTTGAAAGGGGAATTAAACTAATGGAAGAATAAAGGAAAATTTGTAAAACTGATAAGTATCTGCATATAAAATTTCTTTCAAAAAAAAAAATTATAATTATTATCTAGGACTTAATAGATAATTATTCAAGATTTGCTCCTTCTTTAAAATGAATAAAAGTCTTTCTTTGATTTTTTTACTTTGTTTTAAATCTTATAAAAAAAATTACTCTCACGTTTTAGAAAGTACAAAAAACGCTATATTATAAACTTTAAACCTAATCCTGGGGAAACGTTTTTTAAAAATTCAGAAGAACGATCAGCAAATTCTTAATGTATACCAAAAAGTTCATCAAATGCCACTGGCAGAGTGATGAATTTTTTTTGTCATTACCTTATATATATATATATATATATATATATATATATATATATATATATATATATATATATATATATATATATATATATATATATATATATATATATATATATATATATATATATATATATATATAGGTGTGTGTGTGTGTGTGTGTGTGCAGAACGCATTACCGAGGTGATTCTCTCTGGCATGGAGGCATACATTCCATATTCTTTCCCTTCTACTAAACCTAACAAACCTTGGTTTAACTCTGCTTGTTCTCGTGCTATCAGCCGTAGGGATGCTGCCTTCAGGGATTACCGTCGTCTTCAAACTCCAGAAACTCACGCTACTTATATTTCATCCCGGAATCGTGCAAAATCTATCCTTCGTAACACTAAAAACTCCTTTCTCCGTAGAAAATGCAATAATCTTTCTGGTTCCTCTTCTTCACGTTCTTTCTGGCATTTTGCAAAAAATGTCAACTCTAACTTTGCTTCTTCCTCTTTCCCTCCTTTAATATCTTCCGACGGCACAACTGCTGTTTTACCTTCTTCTAAAGCTGAACTCTTTGCTCAAACTTTTGCCTCAAATTCAACCTTAGACGATTCCGGAGCTATTCCTCCTCCTTCAACCCCCTCTAACTCAATTATGCCTACAATTAGAATTTCTTCTAAAAATGTCATTTCTGCTCTCTCTGAGCTTAATACTAAGAAGGCGTACGGTCCTGATGGTATTCCTCCTGTGGTTCTCAAAACTTGTGCTTCCGAGCTTGCACCCTGCATCGGTAAACTATTTCGTCTTTGTCTCTCTACTTCAACCTTCCCTTCTTGCTGGAAACGTGCGCTCATTCAACCTGTGCCGAAGAAGGGGGACTCCTCTCAACCCTCCAACTACCGTCCTATTTCTTTGACCTCCGTTCTCTCTAAAGTTTTCGAATCTATCCTTAACAGGAAGATTTGGAAACATCTCAATTCTTCAAATCTTATCTCTGATCGCCAGTATGGATTTCGTAAGAAACGCTCAATGGGTGATCTTCTTTCCCTTCTCTCTGACTATTGGTCCTTTGCTATTCGGCATTTCGGTGAATCTTTTGCTGTCGCGCTGGACATATCGAAAGCCTTCGATAGAATCTGACACAAAGCTTTGATTTCTAAACTTCCTTCTTTCGGTATCTATCCTTCTCTCTGTGATCTTCTCGCTTATTTCCTTTCTGGTCGTTCTATAGAAGCTGTTGTAGACGGCCACTGTTCATCCTTTAAATCTATTAACAGTGGTGTTCCTAAGGGTTCTGTTCTATCACCAACACTTTTTCTACTTTTCATTAATGACCTTCTCTCTATCACTTCATCTCCTATTCACTCCAATGCTGATGACTCCACCCTTCATTAGTCTTTCCAGTTTGAAAAACGTCCCACCGAACAGCAGTTGATGGACTCGAGAAGGGTAGCCTTGGAGCAACTAACCTCTGATCCTTCTCGTATTTCAAATTGGGGCAGAGAAAACATGGTTGTTTTCAATGCCTCAAAAACTCAATTCCTTCATCTCTCCACTCGACCCAATCTTCCACACAACTATGATATCTTCTTCGAAAACACACAACTCAAGCCTTCATCTGTTCTTAATATTCTTGGTGTTTCTTTTTCTCGTGATCTTTCTTTGAAAGATCACATTACTTCTCTTTCTAAACAAGCTTCTAAGAGGTTGGGTGTTCTGAGGCGCCTTCAGAATTACTTCACGCCACCCCAGTTGCTTGCTCTGTATAGGGGTATTGTTCGCCCCTGAATGGAGTATGCTTCGCACATCTGGGGTGGTTCCACACATACAGCTCTCCTAGAGAAGGTGGAGTCAAGGGCATTTCGTCTCATCAACTCTCCTGCTCTTACTAACTATCTTCAATCTCTTTCTGCCCGTCGAATTGTTGCGTCACTCTCTCTTTACTATCGCTATTACAACGGACACTGCTCTTCTGAACTATCTCGTCGCATACCTCCTCCATTGAGAACAGCTCGTGCGACACGCCTTTCTGCACATTCTCATCCTTTCTCTGTCCAACTCTCCGACCCCAGACTTAACCGCTATGCTCAGTCTTACATATACTCTACTGGTAAAGTCTGGAACACACTCCCTTCATCTGTTTTCCCAACTTCCTTTGACTTGCATACTTTCAAACGCCGTGTATCTGGACACGTCGGCCACCATCGACCATGATAATAGATCTTTCCCAACTCCGGTGGAATTTGGTAGGCCTCCGCCTTTGCCCACCGGAGGAAACATAATATATATATATATATATATATATATATATATATATATATATATATATATATATATATATATATATATATATATATATATATATATCTTGACCTTGGAGTTCACGGTAGCTCAGTGGGTTAAGTCAGTTTTCTCAGGCTTAAAAGAACGAGGTTCGCTCCTCGCTTTCGCGTGTGTACTGTATAGTATACAAATCAAGGCTTGAACCTCCGACCCAGTTACCGGAACGGACATAAAAATTTGTCGTTTGTAGGAGATTTTCTGTAGTTAATTAATTAATTACAGTTTACGGCAAGGTGTATTATTACGCTAATCTCAATACTCATATATCGCTTAAAAACATAGCCAACACTTACAACATTCCACGCTATTTCAATACATACAATATCACATTCTCTCTAAATTGCTCCTACACTCTAAAAAATAAATAGTCAATCAAAATGAACGCGAAAAACTACTGGTTTTTTCGTTCAAAAATGAAAACACAATGAAAGCATGAGCGTTCAATTATCGTACAAGGTACGCTCAAAATTAGCGCATCTTATTAATTTTTCCTATCATACGAAATCTAAGTCTAAACAGTATTTTTAATGTGCGTTCATTTACCAGGTGTGCTCTCAAAGTTCGTTCAAATGAACGCCCATTGAAAGATCATGTTTTTAGAGTGTACAGAGAAGGTCGCCTATCAAGAATTTGAAACCACGCCCACCGGTGGAAAAAATTAACTTGATTGGTCTGTACCGGAGCAGGATTTCTCTATCCAAAAATCCAAATACTCTGTGTAACTTATCACCTTGGCCAGAAATAACATATAACTCAATTTTCCTGGCCAAGAACCGCACTCCTCGAAAAGGGCTCTGCCCGTGAGTGATGGTGAAAACTTAAAAAATATATATATAATAATATATATATATATATAATATATATATATATATATATATATATATATATATATATATATATATATATATATATATATATATATATATATATATATATATATATATATATATATATATATATATATATATATATATATATATATATATATATATATATATATATATATATATATATATATATATATATATATATATATATATATATATATATAATATATATATATATATATATATATAAATGGACCGATCTTTTACTCATAGTGACTGAAAGTATAAACAAAATAATTTTGAAATAATGTAGCAAAATGATACAAATATGATACACAGCAATAAAATAACAATATGAAAAAATAAAGGTTATATTGATAATTTTATATTTTACATTTTTCAAACTTTAACTTATGGTCTTACCTAAGTACACATAATGAATAACCATTATGAATCAGAAAAAAATCAAAGTTTTTTGTAGTTTTTTCAAACTTTTATTCTACAAAATCTATAATTTTCTTAAATTTTTTTCAGAAAAATGCATATAATCATTAATTTAAGTGAATACTGACTATTCTTCTCCTTCCTTATAATTAAATCTATAATTCTTAACCTAAAATTTCAGTGCTTTTGACCTCTTTACAAATTTTAAGCAACCCCGCCAAAATTCCAGCCTCGGTCGCATATATATACATATATATATATATATATATATATATATATATATATATATATATATATATATATATATATATATATATATATATATATATATATATATATATATATATATATATATATATATATATATATATATATATATATATATATATAAGGTGCTGAGATTCTGGCCCGCCTGACAGGCTGAAAAAGCCTTCCTGGGAGAGGATATATATATATATATATATATATATATATATATATATATATATATATATATATATATATATATATATATATATATATATATATATATATATATATATATATATATATATATATATATACACTGGTGAATAATCAGTTAGATGCTGAGAAGATAAGATGAAACATTGAAAAGTGGGAAATATTGTGGGGTACTTTCGTCCATTTCAGACGGCACTATGTCCTCCACGAATTAGAAGTATTATTTGATAAAAAATAGTATATATATATATATATATATATATATATATATATATATATATATATATATATATATATATATATATATATATATATATATATATATATATATATAAAACGATGCCGACTTGCCCTGGTGCACGATCTTCCTTTTTCATTAACTTCTGCAACATTCGTGGTCTCTTTACTAATTTCCACTTTGTCGAACACCACATCTCTTCTTCTAGACCTCATCTCTTATTCCTAACCGAAACTCAGGTGTTTGAGTGCTCTGACAGCAAGCCCTACTCTGTTTCCTCCTACGGTCTCTATCCTCAATTTTCAGCCAAAGGCGGATGTTGCGCTTATGTGAGCAACGACGTTGTCTGTTCTCGTGTCTCTACTTTGGAGCTTTCTGAATTCTCTACTTTATGGCTTTAACTTTCTTGCAACTCTACAACTAAATTTATCTGTTCTGTCTACTTATCTCCTAACTCTACAGACTATCCAAAATTCTTCGACTATCTTAACTCCAAAATAGAACACATTCTTCTTCTCCTTTCTCTGAAATCATCATATTAGGTGATTTCAATGTTAACCATCGCCAATGGCTTTCATCAAGTTCTGACGATGCAGCTGGTGAACTCGCCTACCAATTTTCTATCGAGAACAGCCTTGGGCAGTTGGTGAATCTCTCTACAAATACCCCTGATCACCTTAGTGATGAACCCAACATACTTGATCTTTTCCTAACTTCTTATCCTTCTCGTTACACTGTTAAACTCTTTCCTCCTCTGGGTTCATCCGATCACATTCTTATCTCTGTATCTTGTCCTGTCTCTTCAAGTCTTCTGCAAGAAAGGCCCCCGCCTTCGGCGAGGAGACGTTTCTGGCATTTTGGTGCCACTAACTGGTCTGACTTGCGGTTGTGCTTCTGATTTCATATGGAATGATTACTGTTTCCGTGGGAGGGGTCCCTCGGAGTGTATAGAGCGCATAACCGAGGTGATTCTTTCTTGCATGTAGGCGTACATTCCATATTCTTTCCCTTCTACTAAACCTAACAAACGTTGGTTTAACTCTGCTTGTTCTAGTGCTATCCGCCACAGGGATGCTGCCATCAGGGATTACATTCGTCTTCAAACTCCTGAAACTCATAAACTTATATTCCATCCAAGAATCGTGCAGAATCTATTCTCTGTAACGGTAAAAACTCCTTTCTCCGCTTAAAATGCAACAATCTTTCTGGTTCTACTTCCTCAAGCCCTCTCCGGCATTTTGCAAAAAAATGTCAACTCTAACTTTGTTTCTTTCTCTTTCCCTCCTTTAGTATCTTCTGATAGTACAACTGCCATTTTGCCTTCCTCTAAAGCTGAACTCTTTGCTCAAGCTTTTGTTTCTAATTCAACCTTAGACGATTCCGGAGCTATTCCTTCTCTTTCAACCCCCTCCAACTCATTTATGCCTAAAATTATAATTTCTTCTAAATACGTCACTTCTGCTCTCTGTGAGCTTAAAACTAAGAAGACGTACTGTCCTGACGGTATCTCTCCTTTGGCTCTCAAAACTTGTGCTTCCGAGCTTGCACTCTGCCTTCGTAAACTTTTTCGTCTATGTCTTTCTACTTCAATCTTCTCTTCTTGCAGGAAACGTGCGCTCATTCAGGGGGACTCCTCTCAACCCTCTAACTATCGTCCCATTTCTTTAAACTCCGTTCTTTCTAAAGTTTTCGAATCTATCCTTAGCAGGAAGATTTGGAAACATCTCATTTTAATCTTATCTCTGATTGCCAGTATGGCTTTCGTAAGAAACGCTCTACTGTTAATCTCCTTTCCCTTCTCTCTGACTCTTGGTTCTCCGCTCTTCCGCATTTCGGTGAATCTTTTCTGTTGCGCTGGACATATAGAAAGCTTTCGATAGAGTCTGGCACAAAGCTTTGATTTCCAAATTTCCCTCTTTCGGAATCTATTCTTCTCTCTGTGACCTTCTTTCTGAATTCCTTTTCGGTCATTTTATAGCAGCAGTTGTAGATGGCCACTACTCTTCTCTTAAAACTATTAATAGTGGTTTCTCAAGGATCTGTCCTATCTCCAACACTTTTTCTACTTTTCATTAATGATCTTCTCTCTGTTACTTCATCTCCTATCCACTCCTATGCTGATGACTCCACCCTTAATTACTCTTTTCAGTTTGAAAGGCACCCCTCCCAACAACAGTTACTAGACACAAGGAAGGTTGCCTTGGAGTAGCTGACCTCTGATCTATCTCGTATTTCAAATTGGGGTAGAGAGAACATGGTTGTTTTCAATGCCACCAAAACTCAATTCTTCTATCCCTCTACTCGAAACAATCTTCCACATAACTATGATATCTTCTTCGTAAACACTCAACTCAGACCTTCATCTGTTCTTAATATTCTTGGTGTTTCCTTTTTTCGTGATCTTCTTGGAAAGATCACATTACCTCTCTTTGTAAACAAGCGTTTAAGAGGTTAGGTGTTCTGAGGGGCCTTCAGTATTTCTTCACTCTACTCCAGTTGCTTGCTCTGGAGAGAATTAGTGAGTACAGGAGAGTTGATGAGAGAGTGCTGTATGAGGGGAATCACCCCAAATGTGTGAGGCGTTCGTTTTCCTATAGAGGGGAGAACAAGACCCCTATAAAGAGCAAACAACTAGGGAGGAGTGAAAAATTTCTGAACTCGCTTCAGAACTCCTAAGCTCTTTTAAATCTTGTTTAGAAAGAGAAGTAATGTGATCTTCCCAAGAAAGATCACAATAAAAAGAAACACTAAGAATATTATTGTGCCGAGTAGAGAGATAGAGAAATTACCATATTTTCTCTGCCCAATTTAAATTGCGATTTAGTTCAGAGGTCAGTTGCTCCAAGGATGCCTTCCTTGCATCAATTAACAGTTGTTGGGATTGACGAATTTCAAAATTAAAAGAGTAATGAAGCGTGGAGTCATCGGCATAGGAGTGGATAGGAGATGAAATAACAGTTAGATCGATAATGTAAAACAGAAAATGTGTTGGGAATAGGAAATATCCTTTAGGAACACCACTATTTATAGATTTAAAGGGTGAACGGTAGCCATCTATAACAGCTGCTTATGAACGACCGGAAAGTAAATCAGTATGAAGGTAACAGAAAAAGGATAGATTTCGAAAGAGGAAGTTTGGAAATCAAAGCTTTGTGCTTTGTTGCGAAGGATAGATTTAGCACGATTACGGGATGAAAGATATGTTGCGTAAGTTTTTTGGAGTTTGAAGACGACGGTAATCACTGAAAGCAGTATCCCTGCGTCGAATAGCACGAGAACAAGCAGAGTTAAACCAACTTAGGTTTAGTAGAAGTGAAAGAGTATGGAAAGAGTATTTGGTATGGGAATTCACCACATGGATTTTGAGTAGATGAAAGCTATTGGCTGTGGTGAACGTTGAAATCGCCTAAAATGATGATTTCACATAAAGGAGAAGAGGAAAGAATATGTTCTATTTTAGAGTTAAGATAGTCGAAGAATTTTTTTAGATCGTAGATTTAAGAGATAAGAAGACAGAAAATAATAAATATAATTGTAGAGTTGCAAGAGAACTAAAGCCATAAAGTAGAGAATTCAAAATCCGCAAATTAGAGATACGAGAACGGGAAACATCGTTGCGCACATATGCGCAACATAGGCCTTTACCTGAAAATTGAGAATAATGACAATAGGAGGAGACAGAGTACTGTTTCCTGTCAGAGTACTCAAACACCTGAGTTTAAGTTAAGAATAAAAGATGTGGTCTAAAGTAGAGAGGTTTTGTTAGATAAAGTTGAAATTAGAAAAAAAAGACCGAGGATATTGAAGAAATTGATAAAAAATAGAAGACCGTGCTTCAGAGCAAGCGGACAGCAAAGTCTTGGTGACACCAACCCCATAACCGGAAGTTACCAGCTTCCAAGTGGTGATGAGGGAAGTGGTAGTTGATGGGCTGTTTTTGGAAGCCGCTCCTCTATGTTTCTCAGAAGCAGCTTAATGTTTCGTCATTTGTATTTGTTATATAAAGGTAATGTACAAATAAGCGCTTGTAAATTTGTGGGGTTCATGTGAATATGGGAGATGGTGGTGGGAGCAGAGGCACTCCAATATGATTCAAGGGTACAATAGAAACCATCTGAGAAGGTGAAACGCGAAAAGGAGTTAAAAGGAATGATCTAGCACACCCTATTTCCCGGCGGGTTATACTCAGTAGGATATACTTTTATCGTTTCGACTGGCGTTACTTCCTCCCCCTATATATATATATATATATATATATATATATATATATATATATATATATATATATATATATATATATATATATATATATATATATATATATATAATATATATTTATATATAATTATAATTATAGTAAATTAATTAAAAAAAATAGATCAAACACAAAAAGTTATCTTTAATTATAATTAATATATATATAATAATAATAATAATAATAATAATAATAATAATAATAATAATAATAATAATAATAATAATAATAATAATAATAATAATAATAATAATTTTCTTTTTTTAAATACTAACTGCAAAAGAATTAAAGATAAACTGATAAACATTAATGAGTTTTATCTTTGAAAAAGGAAATCATCTAATTAATTAATATAAGGAAAACTCATAAATTGCAAGATTTCTGATACAATTCATTAAAAAGAAGATGAAAGCAAACAAAGATCGTAAAAAAGGAAAAAAAATTTGTTTAAAAATTCAAGGAAATGTATAAAATATTATCTGATTATGAAGATAAAAAGAAATTTGTTTTCAGTGTTGAGCTTATCATTGCGTAATTTGGGATATACAAAATTTTAAAATTTTATAATACCGAAGCTAATGATTACAATTTGTGTCATACGAACAACTAAAGCTCATACAAGGACAAGAGTTTAATAATAATAATAATAATAATAATAATAATAATAATAATAATAATAATAATAATAATAATAATAATAATAATAATAATAATAATAATAATATTATTATTATTATTATTATTATTATTATTATTATTATTATTATTATTATTAATTATTATTAATAATAATAAAATCATTATTATTATTATTATTATTATTATTATATTATTATTATTATTATTATTATTATTATTATTAATAAAATTATTATTATTATTATTATTATTATTATTATTATTATTATTATTATTATCATTGTTATTTTTATCATTATTATTATTATTAAGACTAAAATACTAACTGCAAAGTTTAATAATAAGGGTAATAATTATTATATCTTTTATATATCCAGCCTGAAGACCAGCGATAACAAGTTCACTCATCCATTCGTTCCATTAATATAACAAGCTCAGAAATTCATCACTCAGGAGGTTTCTTAATTCAAACATTCAAATTGAAAAATTTGAATGTTTGAATTAATTCTAAATATTTCAGAGTCTAAAGCAGGTCATAAAAAAATGAACATAGAATTAATTTTTTTTTTTTTTGTTGCAGATAATGGAATACGTAACAGTTTATAAATACACTGTTCAGCATTTTCAAAAAAATTTTCTTTTATGTTTTTGAAAGAATTGGCGTTCCTATAGGTATTTTCTGTGCTGATTTCAAAAATGATATTAATTTGCTGGAAACAGATAAGGATTTGACACAAACCTTACGAATGTATTTAACATGAAATATTTTTGACGACAATAATGATGTTAGGTTGTTATATGACTGGAACATTGATTGTAGCAAAATACTACGTATCTTTTCAATAGGTTAGGACATATTATATATGTCGTGATTTCTCTCTAAAAATAATACATACCATTTACAATATTAATAAACTTACCAGTTAGGACTGATACTTTCGCTTTGTTGTTCAGTGGAAACTTGAACCGGCTTCGGATCTTGTTTCCCTTTTTAACATCCAACAGTAGTCAACAATCATGTTTGTATTCCAACTGCCTTGATACCTTTGTCCCATATCTTTTAAATCTTGATGGAACCTTTCACCTTGCTCCTCGGGAAAGGCTTCAAGATTTGCAGGTAAATACTCTAAATGCGAGTGCAAGAAATATAATTTAGTCCTCATGTGGCAATTAAGAGCTTTCATTTTTTCGAGCATATTTTCTACCAATGTTTTGTAATTTTCATCTTTCGTATTCCCGAGGAATCTTTCGGTAGCACTTTTTATAGCACTCCACCCCTTTAATTGGCATTCTGTCATTGCGGAGTCAAACATTTGGTCATAAATCAACTTGCGGATTTGAGGTCCAACAAATATTCCCTCCTTAAATTTAACTTTAACTTTAATAGAGGGAAATATCTCTTTAACTTAATAGAAGAGAATTTCTAACACATATACTGTAAGAAAGCACTCTCCTTGTCAAGGGCTTTCACGAATTGCTTCATAATGCCTAATATAATAGGAAGTGGCGGGAGTAAAATACATTTCTGGGATTGAAAAGAGGTTCGTGGGGTACGGTTTTTGGTAACAGGAGCAATAGTTTCCTATGGGGGCCACTGTTTTACTTTCCACTGATTTTTGTTGTCACAACTATCTCATTCGCATAGAAAACATGGATATTTTGTATATCCAGCCAGAAGTCCTAGTACCATGCCTATAATCTTCAAATCTCCACACAGAAGCCATCCGTAATCATTATAATTGACTTTCTCTAGCGTAAATGCAATATTTTTGTGTGTTTCTATTAAATGTACAGTGTTCTACGGGAATTGATGTATGTACACTACCATTATGAAGTAACATATCCTTCAAGTTTCGTTTTCTCGAATCTATAAACAGTCTCCATTCTAAGGGCTGATGATTATTTATTTCGAAATATGTCATCAAGCCATGAATATATTACAGTACACTGTCATCTTGCACAAAATATGCAAGTATTTCCCTTTCGCACTTTCTATACCAAGTAAATGTTGTTCCTTGTGATAACATATGTTTCCTTTTCAACCGCGAGCTTAGAAGTTCAGTTTTATCTTTTGAAAAATACAAGTGGGGCACTAAATCATTCAGCTCATTCTGCAAGTGGAGCACTAAATCATTCAGCTCATTCCTGTTGAATGTTGAAGATGCTTTATCAAGCATTTTTCCTTCTTGATCGTAGGATTTTGAAGTTTTATATATAAAAACTCATTGCCTATCTTTAAATGATCAAGCTTCTTCTATCTTCCTTTTAATTCAATAATGAAGTAATTTTCCCAAAATAGTCCAGCCTTTTTATTTTTATTTATGTTATTTCAATTTTTGTATTAATACTCTATTTTTTTATTGCAATTATTATTATTTTAAATATCTTATAAACAGTCAATAAATTTATATTTTGATTGTATTTTAAAATAGAAATTTGCAAAATTTAGTTTGTGCTGAAGACGGACCGAGATACGGTGCTAAACGTTCACAGTGTATTAAATGAGCATGTGGAAACTCTTAGGCGGGATGCACAGTGAAGAAACTGGTTTCATGAAAGGTGAAACTTTCGTATCGTGAAATCATTTGATTTAAAACATATGAATAGTTTGATTTGGTTTCATCAAACATGTTTCACGCAACCAAAAAGATAGGTTTCGTCGAAACCAAATTTCATTTGGTGTCATGTTTGTTGTTTTTATTTTCTTATCATTTTAGTTTTGATTATTGTGTTTTGTTTGGTGTTCAGTTGTGTGTGTCAACTTTTTAAATAAAATGAGTGACATTTAAAATTAGACATTCAATTAATTGAATGTGTTGAAAGGTTTCCTTGTTTGTACAATATCAACATAAAGGAATACAGCAACAGGGACGAAGTTACGGAGGACATGGGAAAACACTGCAAAGGAACTCAAGAGTACAGGTGAATAATATAAAAAGTCAAGTTTAGTAGATAAAAGTTTTAATTTCTAGAACATGTAATTTTCAAGCATGTAGCTCAACTTCATATTATATAATGTATAGTATTTTAAAGAAGTACCTACATTAACTAGCCATCACCTACCCCTTTTTTCATTACTTTCAGTTCCATGTTGCCATTAGGGAGGGATAGCAACCCAAGGTATTAGAAAATATTTGGTGAGGTATTCTCTTATACTTTTTGCTGATTTCAGTTGTAAATAACGTAGATTTGGAAGGCCAGCATTTAGTTCAATGTTTATAGGTTGATTTCTTGCAGAGTAAGGTACTCCTTCATTTTTACGAATGAAATTATGCAGGGCACGGTTGCTCTTTATTGTGAACTTGACTGTTTCTTCAGAGCAACACATTGGCGTGTAAAATACTCGAAACTTTGTTGTCAACATTACGAATGGGCATTCGACAGTTTTACAAGCCAAAGATACCCTGTAGTTAAAAATTCTGCTTTCATCATTTAGAGTGGCCCTTGGGCATGGTCTCATAGGATACTATTTTAAAGGAAATGCCTCGTCCTCAAAAAAAAGGGGACTTTAGCTTTAGTTTCATTGTTTTCATCAAGAGCTAGTGATTCTGGAGGAAGTATACCAAGACCGTCCAGGTCCAGTCAACGACCTAAATGGAAAGGTTTGAAAGAGGCCTGCGTCGCTATTTCTTCCAAGATTTCCCACATCAATATTAATAAACTAACCGTCAGCATCAGAGTATAATATTATTTCAACTGAATGATAGCCTTTATATTTAATATTTTGATCTCCTGCATTGTTAAATTTTTTAATCCTGACATGTTTCCCATCAATTGATCCCATGATGATGAAACTGTCAGAAAAAGGTTTTCGGCTTTGTGCATTGATAAACGAAACTGGATTAATGAAAATTGTTTCACAAAACTAGTTTCATGAAAATAGCTTCTTTAGTGTGCGCAGCTCCATAGTATTGGCTTTAAACTTTCTAGTTTAGATTAAGATTCCCTAGGAAAGAAGCTATCTCAATATATATATATATATATATATATATATATATATATATATATATATATATATATATATATATATATATATATATATATATATATATATATATATATATATATATATATATATATATATATATATATATATATATATATATATATATATATATATATATATATATATATATATATATATATATATATATATATATATATATATATATATATATATATATATATATATATATATATATATATATATATATATATATATATATATATATATATATATATATATATATATATATATATATGACAGCATACGTATTCGCGTATTCATAATTTACATCCGCATCCACATCCGAATCCGCACTTCCGAAAAATTCAACATCCGCATTCGCATCTGTATCCGCATCCGCAAATGAGAAGATATGACATCCGATTCTATATATATAACATATATATATATATATATATATATATATATATATATATATATATATATATATATATATATATATATATATATATATATATATATATATATATATATATATATATATATATTTGTTACTTCATCTCCTATCCGCTCCTATGCTGATGACTCCACCCTTCATTACTCTTTTCAATTTGAAAGGCGTAAGTCCTAACAACAGTTACTAGACGCAAGGAAGGTTGCCTTGGAGCAGCTGACCTCTGATCTATCTCGTATTTCAAATTGGGGCAGAGAGAATATGAATATGTTTTCAATGCCACCAAAATTCAATTCCTTTGTCTCTCTACTCGACACAATCTTCCACACAACTATGATATCTTCTTCGAAAGCACTCAACTCAAACCTTCATCTGTTCTTAATATTTTTGTTGATTCTTTTTCTCGTGATCTTTCTTGGAAAGATCACATTACCTCTCTTTCTAAAAAAGCTTCTAAGAGGTTAGGTGTTCTGAGGCGCCTTCAGTATTTCTTTAATCCACCCCAGTTGTTTGCTCAGTATAGGGGCGTTGTTCGCCCCTGTATGGAGTACGAGTCACACATCTTGGGTGGTTCCACACATACAGCTCTCCTTGAAAAAGTGAGTCTAAGGCTTTTCGTCTTATCAACTCTCCTTCTCTCACTAATTCACTCCAGTCTCTTTCTGCCCGTCGAATTTTTTTTTTTTTTTTTTTTTTTTTTTTTTTTTTACAGAACGCCACAACTCACAGGCAGAGCCCTTTTCAAGGAGGGGCCACACACAAGGGGAAGAAAACTCATTCACATAGGGAACTCACACACACACACAGGGAGAAAACTCGTTTAATCACACACACACCTAAAACACAACTCTCAGTGGGCGCAGACGGTAGCCTTGAAAAGTGGAAGATTAAATGCAGGAGGAAAAATAGATGATGGTAGAGAGTTCCACAGAATAGAGGTGGCTGGAAAAAAAGGAGGCACCACAACGGGCTAGCCTGTGGTTCCCTGCGTCCACACAAAATTGGTGCGAAAGAAGGGCACCCCTTGTGCAACGAGAACGACGCAACGGTGGAGGAATGCGAGAGGCCAACTCCCTCGAGTACCTGCCATTGTAGTACCTATAGAAAATAGATAGCGCGCTAACGTCACGTCGCAGAGATAGAGGGTCAAGAGAGTTTGAAAGTAGGGATCAGTTTATTAATCTTTTAGCTTTTGACTCAACCCTATCCAGAAGAGAGGAGGAGCTGGAGCCCCACCAGAAGTGAGAACAGTACTCCATACAAGGGCGAATAAGACCATTATATATATGGAGCAACTGCTCAGAAGAAAAAAAATTCTCGCATCTGAACAGAATTCCCAGCTTCATAGAGGCCGCTTTAGCAACCATTGTGATATGTGGTTTCCACGAGAGTTTGTTGTTTATGTTTAGACCAAGAATGTTAATGTTATTTACAGGTGAGACCTCCTAAAGTTAGGAGATGCTTTTGAGAGGGAGATGTGAAGAAATAGAGTTTTTAAAAAAGTTAAATTTCACAAGGCTGTTATGTCCTTACCGAGGAATCCCACCCAGATCGGCAAGAATAGAATCGGAAAGTTGAAGACGAGAAACAACTCTTGAAGCAAAAGAGGGAGCAGATTTGAAATGAGTAAGAGAATGGAGAGTGGAGTCATTAGCATAAGTGAACAGAGTTAGAAGTGCAGTTGAGAAGGTCGTAAATGAAAAGAAAGAAAAAGGTTGGAGATAGAACAAAACCCTGAAGAACACCACAATTTACAGGGAAGGAAGAAGAGGTCGCTCCATCTACAAGTGCCGAAATGGAACGATATGAGAGAAAACTAGATAAAAGTAAGCAAAGGGAAGGAGGAAACCCAAAAGAAGGAAGATTAGAGAGCAGCGACGCATGCCATACCGGGTCAAAAGCCTTAGATATGCCAAGCTTCACCTCACAAGACTCCCAGAAATCCGTAAGGGCAGACCATAAATCAGTGAGATAAGAAAGTATGTCACCAGTTGACCTCGAGCGTCGGAAGCCATACTGATGATCTGAGAGAAGAGAATGAGACTCCAAATGATCCAGGAAATGAGAGTTGAGGAGAGTTTCAAAAATTTTAGACAGAACACAAGTGAGAGTTATAGGTCGATAGTTGGAAGGGTTTGAGCAGCTACCCTTTTTCGGGATTGGTTGAAAATATTCGCGCTTCCAGCACTGAGGGAAAGTATTAGTTTTAAGACATACGAGAGTAAAGCTAAACGAGGGCAGGTGGAAACTTGGAAGCACACTCCCTCAGAAAGCGAAGGGGAATGCCATCCGGGCCACTGGCCTTCCTGACGTTCATAAATTTCAGGATGCACACGAACATAAGTAATTTCAGGTAGAGACATGGGATACCTGAGACGAGAAGGAGTAGGAGGGGGGATGCCAGAATCGAGCAGGGTGGAATTAGATGAGAAAAGGAAGCCGAGACATTAGACTTTTCAGAGAGAGTATTAGCTACAGAACCATCAGAGCGAATAAGATAAGGAAAGGCAGATTTACAGAAGTTATTAGAGATATTTTTGACAAGAGGCCAGAAATTTTTATCAGTAGGAGAAGCATGGTGGTCAGCGCACTTCCTTTTTATGGAAGTACGCTAAGTTCGTCGAAGAACATCCCTGCAACGATTCCGAGCTGAATGAAAATTAGTAAGAGTGATGGGAGAAATAGAGTTTTTCTATTCAGGATAAGCACTGTCTCTATCACGAAGGACAAGAGAACAACTGCCATCAAACCATGGATTTTTAGGAGAAAAAGATTTTGTTGAAGATGGAAGGAAACTGCTCATTCCATGGACGATAACAGCCTCTACCTTTTTAGTAGAGACCGAAGCGTCCCCCGAGATAAAGCAAGAGTCACTCCAATTCTAGTTAGCAAAGACGCGACGCATTACCCCCCAACTAGTCCGATTAAAGTGCCAAAAAGTGAGCTAAGGGCATATATATATATATATTTTTTTTTTTTTATTTCTCCTCTGGTGGGCAAAGGCCAGAGGCCTATCATTGTTCCACCAGAGTTGGGAGGAAAGTCGGAAACATGGTCAAATTAAAGGCCGACATGACCTGATACACGGCGTTTAAAGGTGCTTAAGTCATAGGTAGTTGGGAAAATAGATGAAGGAAGTGTGTTCCAGACTTTACCAGTAGAGTAAATGTAAGATTGAGCATGGAGGTTAAGTCTGGGGTCAGAGAGTTGGACAGAGAAAGGATGAGACTGTGTAGAAAAACGAGTCGCACGAGCCCTTCTCAATGGAGGAGGTATGCGACGAGAGAGTTCAGAAGAGCAGTGTCCATTGTAATAGCGATAGTATAGAGAGAGTGACGCAACAATTCGACGGGAAGAAAGAGATTGGAGAGAATTAGTGAGAGCAGGAGAATTGATAAGACGAAAAGCCCTAGACTCCACCTTTTCCAGGAGAGCTGTGTGTGTGGAACCACCCCAGATGTGTGAGCATACTCCATACAGGGGCGAACAACACCCCTATACAGAGCAAGCAACTGGGGTGGCGTGAAGAAAATACTGAAGGCGCCTCAGAACACCCAACCTCTTAGAAGCTTGTTTAGAAAGAAGTAATGTGATCTTTCCAAAGAAAGATCACGAGAAAAAGAAACACCGAGAATATTAAGGAGAGATGAAGGTTTGAGTTGAGTGTTTTCGAAGAAGATATCGTAGTTGTGTGGAAGATTGTGTCGAGTAGAGAGATGGAGGAATTGAGTTTTTGAGGCATTGAAAACGACCATGTTTTCTTTGCCCCAATTGGAAATGAGAGATAGATCAGAGGTTAGTTGCTCCAAGGCCACCCTCCTTGCCTCTATTAACTGTTGCTGGGAGGGACGTCTTTCAAAATTGAAAAGGAGTAATGAAAGGTGGAGTCATCAGCATAGGAGTGGATAGGAGATGAAGTAATAGAGAGAAGGTCATTAATGAAAAACAGAAAAAGTGTTGGGGATAGGACAGATCCTTGAGGAACACCACTATTAATAGATTTATAGGATGAACGGTGGCCGTCTACAACAGCTGCTATAGAACGACCGGAAAGGAAATTCAGAGAGAAGGTCACAGAGAAGGATAGATTCCGAAAGAGGGAAGTTTGGAAATCAAAGCTTTGTGCCAGACTCTATCGAAAGCTTTCGATATGTCTAGCGCCACAGCAAAAGATTCACCGAAATGCCGAAGAGCGGAGGACCAAGAGTCAGAGAGAAGGGAAAGAAGATCACCAGTAGAGCGTTTCTTTACGAAAGCCATACTGGCGATCAGAGATAAGATTAGAAGAATTGAGATGTTTCCAAATCTTCCTGTTAAGGATAGATTCGAAAACTTTAGAAAGAACGGAGGTTAAAGAAATAGGACGATAGTTAGAGGGCTGAGAGGGGTCCCCCTTCTTCGGCACAGGCTGAATGAGCGCACGTTTCCAGCAAGAAGGGAAGGTTGAAGTAGAAAGACATAGACGAAATAGTTTACCAAGGCAGGGTGCAAGCTCGGAAGCACAAGTTTTGAGAACCACAGGAGGGATACCATCAGGACCATACGCCTTCTTAGTGTTAAGCTCAGAGAGAGCAGAAATGACATCTTTAGAAGAAATTACAATTTTAGGCATAAATGAGTTAGGAGGGGTTGAAGGAGTAGGAATAGCTCCGGAATCGTCTAAGGTTGAATTTAAGGCAAAAGTTTGAGCGAAGAGTTCAGCTTTAGAGGAAGGTAAAACGGCAGTTGTACCGTCAGAAGATACTAGAGGAGGGAAAGAGGAAGAAGCAAAGTTAGAGTTGACATTTTTTGCAAAATGCCAGAAAAGGCGAGAGGAAGAGGAGCCAGAAAGATTATTGCATTTGCGACGGAGAAAAGAGTTTTTAGTGTCTCGAAAAATAGATTTTGCACGATTCCGGGATGAAATATAAGATGCATGAGTTTCTGGAGTTTGAAGACGACGGTAGTCCCTGAAGGCAGCATCCCTGCGGCGGATAGCAGCGAGAACAAGCAGAGTTAAACCAAGGTTTATTAGGTTTAGTAGAAGGGAAAGAATATGGAATGTACGCCTCCATGGCAGAGAGAATCACCTCAGTTATGCGCTCAGCACACTCCGAGGGACCCCTCCCACGGAAAGCAAGTAATCATTCCATGGAAATCAGAAAAGTACAACCGCAAGTCAGACCAGTTAGTGGCACCGAAATGCCAGAAACGTCTCCTCGCCGATGGCGGGGGCCGTTCTTGCGGAAGACTTGAAGAGACAGAACAAGATACGGAGATAAGAAGGTGATCGGATGAACCCAGAGGAGGAAAGAGTTTAACAGTATAAGGAGAAGGATTAGAAGTTAGGAAAAGATCAAGTATGTTGGGTTCATCACCAAGACGGTCAGGGATACGGGTAGGGAGTTGCACCAACTGCTCAAGGTGGTTCTGGATAGAAAATGTGGAAGGCGAGTTCACCAGCTGGATCTTGAGAACTAGATGAAAGCCATTGGCGGTGGTGAACATTGAAATCACCTAAAATGATGATTTCAGAGAAAGGAGAAGAAGAAAGAATGTGTTCTATTTTGGAGTTAAGATAGTCGAAGAATTTTGGATAGTCTGTAGAGTTAGGGGATAAGTAGACAGAACAAATGAATTTAGTTGTAGAATTGCAAGAAAGTTTGAGCCATAAAGTTGAGAATTCAGAAGACTCCAAATTAAAGACACGAGAACAGACAACATCGTTGAGGTCTAGACAAGAGATGAGGTCTAGAAGAAGAGAGGTGGTGTTCGACAAAGTGGAGATTAGAAAAAAGACCGCGAATGTTGCAGAAATTAATGAAAAATGAAGACCGTGCACCAGGGCAAGCCGGCATAGAGGTCTTGGTGGCGCCAACCCCATCACCGGAGGCCACCAACTCCCAAGTGGTGATGGGGGAAGGAGTAGATGAGGGGCTATGTTTGGAATCCGCCCCTCTTGGATTCTCCGAGGCAGATTTTTCTTTTGCCATTTTTGATTATTTAATAGGTAATGTAAGTGTAAGCGTTTGTAAATTTTGTAGGACACATGTGAAGAAGGAGGAAGGTTGGAGCATAGGCACTCCAATGTGAGTCAAGGGTACACTAGAGACCCTCTGAGAAGATGAAACGCGAAAAGGAACGAACCAAAGGGCAACGGAGTGAAACGGAATGGTCTAGCCCATCCTATCACTCCGTGGGTTATGCCCAATGGGGGTACTTGCATCGCTTCGGACGGCGCTACGTCCTCCCCCTATATCTGGTATAAAAAACCTAAAATTTATATATATATATATATATATATATATATATATATATAATATATATATATATATATATATATATATATATATATATATATATATATATTATATATATATATAATATATATATTAGGGATGCAGCGATACCAAAATTTACGTGATACCGACCAGACCTTTCCGATACGTACCGATACCGATACCGATACTTAATTCTCAACTGTTAAATAATTTATATATAATTAATAATATATATAATAATATATATATATATATATATATATATATATATATATATATATATATATATATACCAATCCCAGGAAGGCTCTAAGGGCTTGTCATCGGGTCCAGCACTTGTATCCATCTAGGTAAATAATTCCATCTTCCACCAACTGTTCCACCGTAGTCAGCTGATGTCTACTCAGTGAATTCCCAACTGACTTCATCCAATCTCTCCTTTGTCTCCCTCTCGGTCTTCTTCCTCTTGGAGTCCACTCTCACCTCCATCTAGCAGCTCCCCTCTCCGGCATCCTCCACACGTGTCCCAACCATCTCAGTCTTGCTGCATCTATCTTTTGAATTATTGATCCAGCCCCTACTTTCTCTAATTCTTTCGTTTATTATCCTCTCCTTCCTGGTCCTTCCCACCATCAATCACAGCACCCTCATCTCTTCTGTTTGAATTCTGCTTTCTTCTCTTGTTGTTGTTCTTCAAGTATCTGTCCCATATACCAAAA
>SEYY01012274.1:15000-21057 GCA_009176605.1 Armadillidium nasatum | reverse complement strand
TGTTTTGTTTCTTTGCTCCTTCATCTTATTTTTTCGTATTTAATTCAGTTTGTAGAGTACTCAGATTAATTTCTAGAGTATATTCATTTCAATCTGTGGATTTTTCAGTTTAATTCCTAGAGTATATTCATTTCAATCCGTGGATTTTTCAGTTTAATTTCAGTATGTTCAGTTCAACCCGTGGATTTTTCAGTTTAATTCCTAGAGTATTTTCATTTCAATCCATGGATTTTTCAGTTTAATTCCTAGAGTATATTCATTTCAATCCGTGGATTTTTCAGTTTAATTCCTAGAGTATATTCATTTCAATCCGTTAATTTTTCAGTTTAATTCCTAGAGTATATTCATTTCAAGTACGTGGATTTTTCAGTTTAATTCCTAGAGTATATTCACTTCAATCCGTGGATTTTTCAGTTTAATTCCTAGAGTATATTCGTGGATTTTTCAGTTTAATAGAGTATAATCCGTGGATTTTTCAGTTTAATTACTAGAGTATATTCATTTCAATCCGTGGTGGATTTTTCAGTTTAATTCCTAGACTATATTCATTTCAATCCGTGGATTGTTCAGTTTAATTCTTAGAGTATTTACAGTTCATCGTAAAATATTGAATTCAATTCGAAGAGTATTCTTTAGAGTTTGCAAAGTAGTCAGTTCAAATTGTAGGATATTCAGTTAAATTTTAGAGTATTCAGTTTAATTTCTAGAATATTAATTGAATTCGTAGATTATTATTATAACTCCTAGGGAATAATTATAATTCTTATTCTTTTGAATTCAAAGAGTATTTCGTTCAGTTTGTTGAGTATTCAGATAAATTTTAAAGTATTCAGTTTAATTCTTAGAAGAGTAATTCAATTCTTGGAGTATTATTATAATTTCTAGAATATAATTATAAATCGTAGATATATATATATATATATATATATATATATATATATATATATATATATATATATATATATATATATATATATATATATATATATATATATATATATATATATAATCTACCAGTAGAGTATTCAGTTTAATTCGATAATATTTAGTTCAAGACATATAAAATTTTATTATAATTCATTTGGTTTGTAGTTCGAAAAAAAAAGTTTACTATAATGTTTTTAATTTTGAATTTATAGTTTTTTTTTTTTCTTAAAAAATTAATAAATATTTTCCTTATTCGAAAAATAATTTTTATAAAGAGTGGAATTTCCGTAGACTGCAAAATATGCTGCAATAATTTTAATAATTTTTTTTTTCCCCATTAGAAGATAAAGAAGCTACTGTCTACCGTGCAACAAAGGTAGAGTAATTGAGTCACTTGTTTGAAGTGCCTTTTCGATCCCACATGGGGAGTCTAGGTATATACTACCTAGAAAAGTTTCTCCACTCCCCCCCCCTCGAATAAGGCAATGCCTGTGAGGTGCAAACATTTAAAAAAAAAAAAAAAAAAAAAAATTTCTTTTGGTCCTTCAGGTTTTGATATTTTGGCGATATTTTTGTTTATTTGTCCCAACGGATTGATGGCACGTTTGTTTGCAGTGTTTTAACGCTAAAATATTTCTCTCTTACAGGTTAGATACCCTTTTATTTAAAATAAGAAGTGTTGTTAATATCGTTTCATTAAATATACCAGCAATACATTAACTACTTTTATGTACGAAACTCTGCCCATTTTTATTCGGATTTTTTTAGATATACCCGCAATACATTAACTTATTTTATGAATGAAACTCCGCCAAACTTTGTTCGGATTTTCAGAAATATTCCCACAATACATTAGCTAATTTTCTTACGAAACTCCGCCCATTTTTGTTCGGATTTTCAGAAATATACCAGCAATATATTACCTAATTTTATGTACGAAACTCCGTTTTTGTCCTGATTTTTAGAAATATATCAGAAATACATTACCGAATTTTATGTATGAAACTCTACACACTTTTGTTCGGATTTTCAGAAATAAATCTTTGAGGAGAAACAAAATTTTCTGAACGTTTAATTTTAATGTATTTAAATTTATTTTAAAATACTTTAGTGTTTATATATATATATATATATATATATATATATATATATATATATATATATATATATATATATATATATATATATATATATATATATATATATATATATATAGTTCAATTTATTTCATTAAGCCTTTCACTTTTCATCCATCAAAGAACTACAAAGGGTAATTCTCGACGTACATATGAAAAGAATTTTGATTCCCTGACGTATCCTCCCACCTTTCTCCAAGTCCCCCATGTCGTCATGTCTACATATGAAGACATGGGAAGTGATATATATATATATATATATATATATATATATATATATATATATATATATATATATATATATATATATATATATATATATATATATATATATATATATATATGTGGGAAGGGACACATATGCGGTTTGAAAAATCGGAAAATGCCCCTGTTGAGCTTATGGGGTGTTAAAGAACACTCTTGCATTCATTGGTAATTCTTTTTGTTTTTTGTTTTTTTTAATAATAATCCTTCCTACATGGGTTTGTCTATAAGTTTGATTAGTATTACAAAATCAGACACTCTTAAATGAAACGAACCAATGCAGCCTCGTCGATACTAAATGGGCGGTATCCATATTTTATTAGTATTCGCCCTTTTCCGCATCACAACTTAATAAAAGATGATAACTTACAGTGTGGTAGAGTTGGTATTTTACACGATTTTCATCCATCGATGAACTCTGGTAAATTCGCAGTTTTAATTTTAATTTAATTCGGAGCCATTACCCTTGTTGAACATCACCTTTCCTCCTCTGTTCCTCACCTCGTATACTTAAGGGAAACTCAGGTATTTGAGCGTTCTGATAGCAAACTTTACTTTGTTTCCTCTTACTTTCTCTTCAAAGAATTTTCAGCCAAAATATGATGTGTTTATGTAAGCAACTCTTTTCTTTGTTCACATACCTCTATTTAGAGTCTTCTGAATTTTCTATCTTATGACTCAATCAATCACTCTTTTTTTTGCCAAACTGTCACTAAACTCATTTGTATTTTATATGTAACTCCTAACTCAAATGACTATTTACTTTCCAAAAACGGAGCACATTCTCTCATCTTTCGTTTATTTTTGGGGATTATTTTTCGTAATCTCGTTGCTCACCACCATCAGTGGTTTTCTTATAATTCAAGATACAGCTGATGAACTTGGTCAGATAGTGCAGCTCCCTAACCGTATTCTTTGATCTCGTATTGTAGACGAACATAATATATAGTCTATATTCTTTCTGTCACTTCAAGTTTTCGGCAGTAGAGGACCTCGCCTATGGCGAGGAAACATTTTACACATGCTAATGCTATTTCAGGTCGGATTTACTGTCCTAATACTATCCCATAAAATGATTACTGCTTCAGTGAAGGGGGGAAGGGATTCCTCGAAAGTTTTTCGAACGCATAACCGATAAATTCTCAACCATTTGAAAAAGCTCAGCTCAAACCTTCTTCTATTCTTAATAATCTTGGTATTTCATTTTCTCATCATCTTTCTTAGAAAGATCACATTATTTGTCACTTAATAAGCTTTCAAGAGGTTGACTCTTCTAAAGCGTCTTCATAATTTCTTAACACCATCCCAGCCGTTTGCTCTTTATAGGGGTGTTGTTCGTCTCTGCATATAATACACCTCATACGCAGTGTGGAGTCTAATGCTTTTATTATTATCAAGTCCTTCTCCCTCGCTTACTCTCTCCATTCACTTTCTACCCATCAACTTGCTACTTCACACTCCTTATACAACCTCTATTATAACCGACACCGTTCTCCTGAACTCCATAAATTCATAACTCCTCCTTCGAAGAGGGCTCGTGTAACTCATCACAATCTCATCCTTTCTGTGAGTCCAACTCACTAATACAAAATCTTAAATGCTATGCTCATTCTCATTATATCCTTCAAGGATAAAGTCACGAATCTTCTTCCCATTTCTGTTTTCAAACTCCCTTTGTCCTGCACACTTTCAAACGCCGTGTATCTGAGCATGTCGGTCATTAACTGAGCCCTGGTTCTTGATATTTTCCTTTCTCTGGTGAAATTTGGTAGCCCTCTGACTTTTACTCACAAGATATATATATATATATATATATATATATATATATATATATATATATATATATATATATATATATATATATATATATATATATATATATATATATATATATATATATATATATATATATATATATATATATATATATATATATATATATATATAAAAGAAAGTATTACATTTAGCTGGTAAGACAGAGTGTTACCACTTGCGCTAAGACAGTTCAAAAGGAAATCGCAGAGAGAAAGCTCATAGGCAACTGTAATGCAGACTAACTCAATGGACCTTCCCGACTGCCCTCTGACATAGAGCAAGAGGACATTTATTCTCCCCTTTTCACACACAGACTTATTTATGCACACAAAATTCGCGTCTACTAAGTAGCTCACAGACTATTATGTATATAAGCAAGTATTAAGTCAATTATATGGGGATTCGAACTCTCACCACTTAGCTGGTAAGACAAAATGTTACCTTTGTGCTAAGACAGTTCAAAAGGAAATAGCAGAGAGAAAGTTCAAAGGCAATTGCCATGCAGACTAACTCAAAAGATCTCCCCGACTGCATTCTGACACAGGGCAACAAGTTATTTATAATAATAGTCTGTGAGTTATTTAGCAGAAGTGAATTTTGTGTGCATAAATAATAGTCTGTGAGTGAAAAAGTGGATTGTAAATGTCCTGATACCCTGTGTCAAAGAGAAGTAGGGGAGGTCCTTTGAGTTAGTCTATATGGCAGTTGCCTATGAGCTTTCTCTCTGCTATTTCCTTTTGGACTGTCTTGGCACAAAAGTAACATTCTGTATTACCAGCTAAGTGGTCAGGGTTCGGATCCACATATAACAGACATTGATACTTGTTTATATGCATAATAGTCTGTAGCTATTTAGCAGACGTGAATGTGGTGTGCATATATATATATATATATATATATATATATATATATATATATATATATATATATATATATATATATATATATATATATATATATATATATATATATATATATATTGTGTGTGTGTGAGTTTTTATACTTTATTATTACCTTTCACTTCATCTATACCAGCAGTAACATTGTAAAATGAAATAATAACATAATATAATAATGTCATTTATATTTTTATCTGATAGTAAAATCCTCCTTATATGCATGGGAATACAGATTCGTCTTAAGATAATGATTATTCTGTCAAAATTACATTAACAACTGCCCTACGGATGCTACTACTATTTACTTGTAAATAGTCAAAGAACGTTAAACTATACTATCTAAAATTTTTATGTTAACATATCAATAATGCCTATAAAAAAAAATAAGATTAAAATTTATCCTAAGTATATATTGTATATATTTCGTATTACAAAGTATATCAAAAATTAAGTCCGTAATGCCGTCTATAAATGCCTTAAAAATTCCTAAAATGCCTGTAACGACTAAATTAAAATAATAACATTGTTCAAAGGTCATAATAAGATTTATTGGTATATAGCAATATATCTTCATTATTACTGGCATATTACGTGTTAAATTCAGAGCCTTAGTGGACAACAAATAGAAGATAATAATAATAATATATATATATATAACACGGTAAGAAAGTTTCTAGAATAATAACCTCTTAACGTGTTGTAACCTGTACTTTTTTTCTGACACAACTACCATTAGTCCTTCAACTACTATTGTGACTACTTGTAATAAAAATAATAATAATAACTAATAATGATTTCGAGCATAGATATTTATAATTATTATTATTATTAATTATTGTATTATTACCTTAATGTGATCATTAATTGTTCTTTAATTAATATTGCTATTATTTTAACCTGTTACCATAGTTAAAAGTTCCAGTGAATATAATATATATATATATATATATATATATATATATATATATATATATATATATATATATATATATATATATATATATATATATATATAT
>SEYY01012274.1:0-10000 GCA_009176605.1 Armadillidium nasatum | reverse complement strand
GCTTCAGTTGAGTATCGTTTACGAAAACTATTGGACGATTTGAGATGACAAGAGAAGAGTTAAGGTAAATCAGTCTTCCGTTGTTAAAATATATTCGAAAAATTAGTAAAATGAATAGAGGAGTTGGATGATAGTTGAAGGATTCAAAAGGGGGTCACCCTATTTCAACACAGGTTTAATGAAAGCACCCTTCAAACCTTAAGGAAAGGTGAAAGGTTAAAAAGAGAAGAAAATGATTTTACCAAGGCATTGTGTATGCTGGAAGCGTTCTTTTGAGAAAGAGGGGAGCGCAAAGTCACAAAGTTCAGAAACCATTATGATATATACATTACTATATTCATACACATATACACAAATTCATACGAAAATATACATGCATGACCTGGCTATACAATAGATGATGTATACACAAACACGTTCCACACATAATATGCATCACATTTTAAATGCTAGAAGAGAGAATTTTATAGGATTATTCCCTTTAAAAGCAAGTGTTTCTTTACGTCGTTACAATATTCAATACTTAAACTCTCGATAATAATAATAATAATAATAATAATAATAATAATAATAATAATAATAATAATAATAATAATAATAATAATAATAATAATAATAATAATAATAATATAATAATAATAATAATAATAATAATAATAATAATAATAATAATAATAATAATATTTTTTTTTTTTTTTTTTTATTTTTAATAATATAATTAATAATTAATAATAATAATAATAATAATAATAATAATAATAATAATAATAATAATAATAACGATAGTAATTTAAATAGGCCAACTTTAATAATAATAATAATAATAATAATAATAATAATAATAATAATAATAATAATATATAATAATAATATAATAATAATAATAATAATAATAATAATAATAATAATAATAATAATAATAATAATAATAATAATAATTATAATGATAATAATTAAGATTAGTTAAAAAAAAAGTTTAATGAACTCAAATATTATTTAAACTTCTGAACTATCCCAAATGAATTAAGTAAAATGAAAGCGTAGAGATAAAACTTAAAAACAAGTCTAATCATGTATGTTGTGACGTCATAGCTCGGATTTCCACAATGGCGGGAAAATTGTATGGAAAAAAAAAGACTTCTATAAAAGAATTTTTGAGTCTCCGCACGTTTTGCAAGATGGCGCTCCACCATTTTGCTTCAATTGTTAGACTTTCGCCCTAATTTAACTTCTCTTTTCCCTTTTTTTTTTTTTTTTTTTTTTCTTCTTTTAGTTTTATTATTATGATTTTCTTACTTGACCCTACGGTAAGACCTACAGAACCTCCAGTCCCTCACAAAACCCCCCGACGACATTTATTTTTTAACAGAAAATTTTTTCCTCAATTGTTATTTTAATATTTAGATTTTTTTTAAATTTCAGTTTCATATTCTCTGAGGATCGTTTTTATTTTATAAATTATAGTATATATATATATATATATATATATATATATATATATATATATATATATATATATATATATATATATATATATATATATATATATATATATATATATATATATCCTATTATTATTGTTATTATTATTATCATATTATTATTATTATTATTATTATTATTATTATTATTATTATTATTATTTTTATTATTATCAGCAGTACTTAGTAGAATCTTTACTGCACTATTAAAAAGTTTTGAACTGTAGGGGAAATTAACGTGTGTGGATTTAGCTGCCAGTGATATTTTAGAAGCTGCAGACAGTATTGATATTTGAATCTGCAGAAGATATTGATGTTTAAATCTGCAGAAGACATTGGTGTTTGAATCTGCAGAAGATATTGGTGTCTGAATCTGCGAAAGATATTGATGTTTAAATCTGCAGACGGAATTGATGTTTAAATATGCAGAAGACATTGGTGTTTGAATCTGTAGAAGATATTGATGTTTGAAACTGCAGAAGATATTGATGTTTAAATCTGCAGAAAATATTGGTGTTTGAATCTACAGAAATTTCTGGCTTTCGAATCTAAAGACGAAATGGATGATCGAATCTGCAGATGGAATTGATGTTTAAATCTGCAGAAGACATTGGTGTTTGATTCTGCAGAAATTTCTGGTGTTCAAATCTAAAGACGACATTGATGATCGAATCTGCTGAAGGCATCGATGTTTAAATCTACAGAAGACATTATTTTCTTTTGAATCTGCAGAAGCTACTGGCGTTCGAATATAAAGACAGCATTGATGTTCGAATCTGTAGACGGCATAGGTGTTCGAATCTGGAAGCTGGTCTTTTGGTTTTAACTCTCCGTCGTATTTTCATTTGAACCTATTCCTGCGATTGTACCTCAAAATTTATACCCAAGAAATTCACAACGAAATATTCAACCCAGAAAAGAAAAGGAAAAAAGTGATATCTAAAAAATTGAATGGGCATGAATCTCAAAATCTATAAAAATTACAGAAATTTGACCCTCGCCCCCCCCCCCCCAAATTTTTTTTTATTTTTTTTTTTGTAAATTTCATATAGTAAAAATTTTATTCCAGAATATAATCGAGAAAAAAAAAATGTCCGAGCTTCCTGAAAAGAAAGTTGCTCCACCGTTTTATTTTCCTAATAAAAAAAAAATAATAGGAAAAGTTCGTGACATTGTGGTTACCTTTTTAGTTCGGACATATTTTGCAGTGCGCTTTTGATGGTTTCTGGAGTTATAGAGAGGTTGTCTAATACTTCAAAACTTTGCTTAGGGGTCATAGAGAGTCCGGTAGTTCATTGAATCATTGGACCATTGGTTGGGAGACTTTGACTCCTTTCTGGGTTCAACACGATAGAGCGTCCGGTAGTTTATTGAATCCTTGGACCATTGGATGGGAGACTTTGACTCCTTTCTGGGTTCAACACGATAGAGCGTCCGGTAGTTCATTGAATCCTTGGACCATTGGATGGGAGACTTTGACTCCTTTCTGGGTTCAACACGATAGAGCGTCCGGTTGTTTATTGAATCCTTGGACCATTGGATGGGAGACTTTGACTCCTTTCTGGGTTCAACACGATAGAGCGTCCGGTAGTTTCATTGAATCCTTGGACCATTGGATGGGAGACTTTGACTCCTTTCTGGGTTCAACACGATAGAGCGTCCGGTAGTTTATTGAATCCTTGGACCATTGGATGGGAGACTTTGACTCCTTTCTGGGTTCAACACGATAGAGAGTCCGGTAGTTCATTGAATCCTTGGACCATTGGATGGGAGACTTTGACTCCTTTCTGGGTTCAACACGATAGAGCGTCCGGTAGTTTCATTGAATCCTTGGACCATTGGATGGGAGACTTTGACTCCTTTCTGGGTTCAACACGATAGAGAGTCCGGTAGTTCATTGAATCCTTGGACCATTGGATGGGAGACTTTGACTCCTTTCTTGGGTTCAACACGATAGAGCGTCCGGTAGTTTATTGAATCCTTGGACCATTGGATGGGAGACTTTGACTACTTTCTGGGTTCAACACGATAGAGAGTCCGGTAGTTCATTGAATCCTTGGACCATTGGATGGGAGACTTTGACTCCTTTCTTGGGTTCAACACGATAGAGCGTCCGGTAGTTTATTGAATCCTTGGACCATTGGATGGGAGACTTTGACTCCTTTCTGGAAGTTCAACACGATAGAGCGTCCGGTAGTTCATTGAATCCTTGGACCATTGGATGGGAGACTTTGACTCCTTTCTGGGTTCAACACGATAGAGCGTCCGGTAGTTCATTGAATCCTTGGACCATTGGATGGGAGACTTTGACTCCTTTCTGGGTTCAACACGATAGAGCGTCCGGTAGTTCATTGAATCCTTGGACCATTGGATGGGAGACTTTGACTCCCCTCTGGGTTCAACACGATAGAGAGTCCGGTAGTTCATTGAATCCTTGGACCATTGGATGGGAGACTTTGACTCCTTTCTGGGTTCAACACGATAGAGCGTCCGGTAGTCCATTGAATCCTTGGACCATTGGATGGGAGACTTTGACTCCTTTCTGGGTTCAACACGATAGAGCGTCCGGTAGTTCATTGAATCCTTGGACCATTGGATGGGAGACTTTGACTCCTTTCTGGGTTCAACACGATAGAGCGTCCGGTAGTTCATTGAATCCTTGGACCATTGGATGGGAGACTTTGACTCCTTTCTGGGTTCAACACGATAGAGAGTCCGGTAGTTCATTGAATCCTTGGACCATTGGATGGGAGACTTTGACTCCTTTCTGGGTTCAACACGATAGAGCGTCCGGTAGTTCATTGAATCCTTGGACCATTGGATGGGAGACTTTGACTACTTTCTGGGTTCAACACGATAGAGCGTCCGGTAGTTCATTGAATCCTTGGACCATTGGATGGGAGACTTTGACTCCTTTCTGGGTTCAACACGATAGAGCGTCCGGTTAGTTTATTGAATCCTTGGACCATTGGATGGGAGACTTTGACTCCCTTCTGGAAGCAACACTATAAAACAAATCTAACCTGACATTATGGAAGAAACCTAGAAGGAAATAAGCAGTTCACCTGTAATTCTCCCTATATATATATATATATATATATATATATATATATATATATATATATATATATATATATATATATATATATATAATATATATATATATATATATATATATATATATATATATATATATTCAAAATAGTTTTAAATTATTCAAATAGTTCATGTTATTCAAAATAGTTCTAAATTATTCAAAATAGTTCTTATTATTCGAAATAGTTCTATATTATTCAAAATAGTTCATATTAATCAAAATAGCTCTAAATTATTCAAAATAGTTCGTATATTTCAAAATAGTTCGTCTTGTTCAAAAGTTGTTCCAATTTGGTTAGCAGTAATTTTTTCTCTTTTTTTGGTGTGTGTGTGTGTGTGTGTGTGTGTGTGTATGAAATCCCGCCCATATTTGTACTGATTTTCAGAAATTGCATAAAAATATATGAATTTTTTTTTTTTTTTTTTTTTAAATTTTTAAATTTTTTTTTTTTTTTTTTTTATTTTTTTTGTTTATTTATTATATATTATATATATATATATATTATATATATATATATATATATATATATATAATATATATATATATATATATATATATATATATATATATATATATATATAATAAAATTTGAAGTATTTGGAATGTATATTTTGAAGTAAAACATTCCCTTTAAAATATAATTTCCAAGCTCTGGTAAAATCTCATTATAACTACTACTACTACTACTTATACTTCTACTACTACAAATAATAATAATAATAATAATAATAATAATAATAATAATAATAATAATAATAATAATAATAGCGAAAATTCGTTCAAGGAAATTTTTTTTTAACTTTTCAAAATTTAAAATAAGGTTAAATTATATTTCAATGTAAATTCTTTCCCCTTTTATTCTCTCTCTTCTCTCTCTTCTCTCTCTCTCTCTCTCTCTCTCTCTCTCTCTCTCTCTCTCTCTCTCTCTCTCTCTCTCTCTCTCTCTCTCTCTCTCTTTTACACGTTTTCTTTGATGATACGCACAAAAGCATGTGGAAAGTCTTAAGAACTGCGTCACTTTGATGTTAATTTTACCTTACCATAGTGCCATTCTCAGGTAGCTTTTTAATTACTATATATATATATATATATATATATATATATATATATATATATATATATATATATATATATATATATATATATATATATATGGTTCAAGAGGCTGGGAAACCTCTTAACCAGTATTTCTCCCTTCCCACGTACGGTTGCAGGAATATGAAAGTTTCTGCAGCCGACACCACCCTCATGCGGAATTCATGCTGCAGAAAGGTATATATATAAT
Source organism: Armadillidium nasatum (assembly GCA_009176605.1). Taxonomy (NCBI): domain Eukaryota; kingdom Metazoa; phylum Arthropoda; class Malacostraca; order Isopoda; family Armadillidiidae; genus Armadillidium; species Armadillidium nasatum. Next base: position 4,137 of record SEYY01012274.1, on the reverse strand, counting down.
ATATATATATATATATATATATATATATATATATATATATATATATATATATATATATATATATATATATATATATTAGAGAGAGAGAGTGATAATAAAATGAGATTTTATTCACCTTTGAATTCTATGAAAAAAGTACTAAAATATTTCATGTTTCGAAGATTTTCTTCTTTTTCTTTATATATTTTCTTTTTCTTTTTTTTTAACACTTTTTATTTTCTTTCTTCTTTTTCTTTTTCTTTTATTCTTTTTTTTTCACGTCTCCTCTGATGAAAAAAAGGCAGGAAACGTACCAAATTCCACCATAGTTAAGATTTGGGAAACTACCAGAACCTAAATCAAATTTGTATTCAATAGAGAAGAATCTTTCCGATTATCTTATTTCATTTTTTTTCTTTATCATATCTTCTTATCATATCCATCTTTTATTATCTTTTTTTTCTAATACTTTTTGTTATCCTGAGTTTTTTTTCATCAGTTTGTCTTAGAATATCATCATTATAACTTTCCCTTTTCAGACAGTGTTAATTGATGCTATTGTTTTTATAAGAATTAGTGTGGACAGTGTTAATTGTCAGTTTTTGTAAGAGTTACTGTGACAGTGTTAATTGTCAGTTTTTATAAGAGTTACTGTGGACAGTGTTAATTGTCAGTTTTTATAAGAGTTACTGTGAACAGTGTTAATTGTCAGTTTTTATAAGAGTTACTGTGGACAGTGTTAATTGTCAGTTTTTATAAGAGTTTTAGTGAACAGTGTTAATTGTCAGTTTTTATAAGAGTTACTCTGGACAGTGTTAATTGTAAGTTTTTGTAAGAGTTACTGTGGACAGTGTTAATTGTCAGTTTTTGTAAGATTTACTGTGGACAGTGTTAATTGTCAGTTTTTAAAAGAGTTACTGTAAACAGTGTTGGTTGTCAATTTTTATAAGAGTTACTGTGAACAGTGTTAATTGTCAGTTTTTATAAGAGTTAATGTGGACAGTGTTAATTGTCAGCTTTTATAAGAGTTACTGTGGACAGTGCTAATTTTCAGTTTTTATAAGAGTTTCTGTGGACAGTGTTAATTGTCAGTTTTTGTAAGAGTTTCTGTGAACAGTGTCAATTGTCAGTTTGTATAAGAGTTACTGTGGACAGTGTTAATTGTCAATTCAAATTTTTTGACATGATGAAACTTGCGAGTCTCTTTCTCTAAAATGTCAGACTTCGGATTTCCAACTTTTTATTTATGTGCATAAGAAGAGAATAAATAAGTTGTAAAATTATTTTTTTAATAATTGAAATCAATTATTGGAATTAAATTTTTATTTGGTCGTCATTTTAATTCATTTTGATAGTGATTTTAATCGAATTTTTAAAACGGTTTCAATGATATTTTAATATTTTACATAACACACAAGGAACTATGAGTTGGATCCCTTGGGATGGGAGTGTTTCAGCTTATGAGAGAGAGAGAGAGAGAGAGAGAGAGGAAGAGAGAACAAAAAATATCAATGATTAAAATATGAAATACTCAGAATCTGGAACATAGAATTGAGATAGTCCCAGTTATCGTGGGAGTAACAGAAATAATTTCATAATTAAAAAAAAGTTTCATAAAACATTTAGAAAAGCTACCTATACAAGTTTGTACACTTGAACTGAGTATGGCTTTAATAAAAAAAGTTTAAGTATCTTAAGAACGGTATTGGGATACCGTTAGAAGACACAAAGGATAGAAAAAATGGGTTCATTCTAAGTATTAGGTTCGATCCCCCGAATGACTCCATAAAAGGATATATAGATACCCTTAAACTGAAAAGTTTAAAAATAAAAATCTTATCCTTCCTACACAAGTATATCAAAAAAATAAAAAGCTAACTTTAAGTAAGGATAAAAGAGCTTAGAAAAAAATCATTTGCTGACTCAGTTTTAACTAAGATAAAAAAATAAAATAAAAAATAAAAAAAAAAAATGAAAAAGTTACAAACTTCACTTCTTGTTCATGAATCATATGGTGACTTGTAGCAATTGAATAGGAATAGTAGAATAGGAATAGAATTGAATAGGAATTTGACATTTGAATTAAGATTTAAGAATTAATTAATTAAGATAAAAATTTAATTACTTAAGATTAAAAATTAGGACTTTAATTACTGCTCAAATTATTTTGCAAATTAGATCAACATGTTTATTTTTTTTACTTAAACTCAAGAATATTTATTGAGAATATTTATTCCAAAGGCGAGCTTATCCCATCACTGAAGTCTAGAATTAAACACCTAGAAAAGGTAACTTTCCTGATAGCTAAGATAGACTTAGATATCTTTGGTATAAATATATGTAGTCTTGTGGGTATTATACTAAGATTTAAGTGGGTTGGGGCATCTGGCTCACAAGGCCCCTCTTTACTGCGTACTATTGAGGTCTATTGTGACTTCCCATTTTGTTTTAAGGTATCTTCCTGTTCAATCTGAGGTCACAAAAAAACAACAAAAAAAACAGAATTGTTCAGTTGTTATACTTAAATCAGAATTATTGAATTGCAGTTTGGTTTTTCCTTCAGATCGCACGTGCTTATCTGGTCTCACTCTTGTCACTAGTTTCTTTCGAATCAATCTGATGTAGTCGATCTACGATGCATCCTTTGTTCTGTTAAAATTAACCCCAACGTATTGAAATAGGAAATTAGTTTATGTCTCTTCAGCAAAAATTTCCAACTAGTCTCCTTTTTTAATCTGAGATAATTAACACACACACACACACACACATATATATACACGCACACACATACGCACGCACACACAATAGTTCTAAACAAACTTAGAAGACCTTTTGAGTTGACAGTCAGAAATTACTACGACACCTAATATGATTTTACAAACTTTACTACATAATGGTTTTAAGAATTTAATTGTAATATCTACACCTTATAAAATTCAGTTTTTAAAGATATTATTTAAATAAATAAATACCTACAGTATATAATCTATTATTCTCATCCATTAAGTCTTTCTCCCAAACAATGTAAGCATTTCTCTTATTGATCTGGAAAGAAAGCTAAATAATTCATTACACAATGGTTTAAAGAGAAACTTCCAAGAAAATGTTTATTCTCAACAGATATTTTCTTCTCTAATAGTTACCTTACATATGATATATATATATTATATATATATATATATATATATATATATATTATATATATATATATATATATAATACTATATAATATAATTATATATATATAATATAATATAATATAATATATATATATATATATATATATATATATATAATATATATATATATATATATATATATATATATATATATATATATATATATATATATATAATATATATATATATATATATATATAATATATATATATATATATATATATAATATATTATAATATATTATATATATAATATAATATAAAGATATATATATATATATATATTATATATATTTATATATATATATATATATATATTTAATATATAATATATATATATATATATATATATATTTATATATATATATAGTAATATATAATAGTTATATATATATATTATATATATAATATATATATATATATTATTATAATTAATATATATTAATATAATATTATATATATATTATATAATATAATAATATATATATATATATATATATTATATATATATAATATATATATATATTAATATTATAATATATATAATCTTATTGGTAAGTAAAACTATTAGAGATTGAAAATATCTGTAGAGATATATTATATTAATTATAATATATAATAGTATATATAACTATACAATATATATATATATTATATTTACTATATATATATATATACTATATATACTATATACAAAATATTTAATGTATACGAAAGCACTTATAACGAAATAAAATGAGAAAAGGAGGTAGAATATGTGTGTACGCATGTATGTGTGTGTATGTATGTATGTGTATGTACGCATGTTTGTATGTATAAAAGGTGAAATAGATAATTGCATGCATTTGAAGAGAATGAAAAGAAGAACAGAAGCTTTACCATTTTCTTAGTATCTGTTTCTGACATCGTCTTATAAGCGAGGAAAAACATGTAATTGACCATAAAATATATAAAACATTATCAATATATATATATATATT
>SEYY01012273.1:80000-99527 GCA_009176605.1 Armadillidium nasatum | reverse complement strand
TTATAGGAAGAACGGTGGCCGTCTACAACAGCTGCTATAGAACGACCGGAAAGGAAATTAGAGAGAAGTCACAGAGAGAAGGATAGATTCCGAAAGAGGGAAGTTTGGAAATCAAAGCTTTGTGCCAGACTCTATCGAAGGCTTTCGATATGTCTAGCGCCACAGCGAAAGATTCACCGAAACCCCGAAGAGCGGAGGACCAAGAGTCAGAAAGTAGGGAAAGAAGATCACCAGTAGAGCGTTCTTTACGAAAGCCATACTGGCGATCAGAGATAAGATTAGAAGAATTAAGGTTTCCAAATCTTCCTGTTAAGGATAGATTCGAAAACTTTAGAAAGAACGGAGGTTAAAGAAATTAGGACGATAGTTAGAGGGTTGAGAGGGGTCCCCCTTCTTCGGCACAGGTTGAATGAGCGCACGTTTCCAGCAAGAAGGGAAGGTCGAAGTAGAAAGACAAAGACGAAATAGTTTACCAAGGCAGGGTGCAAGCTCGGAAGCACAAGTTTTGAGAACCACAGGAGGAATACCATCAGGACCATACGCCTTCTTAGTGTTAAGCTCAGAGAGAGCAGAAATGACATCTTTAGAAGAAATTATAATGTTAGGCATAAATGAGTTGGAGAGGGTTGAAGTAGGAGGAATAGATCCGGAATCGTCAAAGGTAGAGTTAGAGGCAAAAGTTTGATCGAAGAGTTCAGCTTTAGTAGAAGGTAAAATGGCAGTTGTGCCATCAGAAGAGACTAGAGGAGGGAAAGAGGAAGAAGCAAAGTTAGAGTTGACATTTTTTGCGAAATGCCAGAAAGGGACAAAGGAGGAAGAGCCAGAAAGATTATTGCATTTGCCGCGGAGAAAAGAGTTTTTGGTATTTCGAAGAATAGATTTTGCATGATTCCGGGATGAAATATAAATTGAATGAGTTTCAGGAGTTTGAAGACAACGGTAATCTCTGAAGGCAGCATCCCTGCGGCGGATAGCGCGAGAACAAGTAGAGTTAAACCAATGGTTTGTTAGGTTTAGTAGAAGGGAAAGAATATGGAATGTACGCCTCCATGCCAGAGAGAATCACCTCGGTTATACGCTCAGCACACTCCGAGGGACCCCTCCCATGAAAGCAATAATCATTCCATGTGAAATCTTAGAAGTACAACCGCAAGTCAGACCAGTTAGCAGCAACGAAGTGCCACAAAAGTCTCTTCGCCTAAGGCGGGGCCGTTCTTGCGGAAGACTTGAAGAGACAGAACAAGATATGGAGATAAGAAGGTGATCGGATGAACCCAGAGGAGGAAAGAGTTTAACAGTATAAGGAGAAGGATAAGAAGTAAGGAAAAGATCAAGTATGTTGTGTTCATCACCAAGACGGTCAGGGATACGGGTAGGGAGTTGCACCAACTGCTCAAGGTTGTTCTGGATAGAAAAGTTGTGGGCGAGTTCACCGGCTGGATCATGAGAACTAGATGAAAGCCATTGGCGGTGGTGAACATTGAAATCACCTAAAATGATGATTTCGGAGAAAGGAGAAGAAGAACAGAATGTGCTCTATTTTGGAGTTTAATATAGTCGAAGAATTTTGGATAGTCAGTAGAATTAGGAGATAAATAAACAGAACAAATAAATTTAGTAGTAGAATTGCAAGAGAGCTTTAAGCCATAAAGTAGAGAAATTCAGGAGACTCCAAATTAGAGACACGAGAGCAAATAACATCGTTGCGCACATATGCGCAACAACCGCCTTTGGCTGAAAATTGAGGATAGAGACAGTAGGAGGTAACAGAATAAGGTTTGCTGTCAGCACACTCAAGCACCTGAGTTTCGGTTAGAAACAAGAGATGAGGTTTAGAAGAAGAGAGATGGTGTTCGACAAATGGGAAATTAGAAAAAGACCGCGAATGTTGCAGAAATTAATGAAAAAAAGAAGACCGTGCACCGGGGCAAGCCGAACGACGGGTCATTTCGGCATCATCCCCATCATCGGAGGCCGCCACCTCTCAAGTGATGATGGGGTGAGGGGTGGAGGTTGAGGGGTAATCTTTGGATGCCGCCCCTCGTAGCATCTCCGAGGTAGCAGTGAGTTTTGCCATTTTGATTTTTGTTTTATAAAGGTAATGTTAGAGTAAGCGCTTGTAAAATGTGGGAACATGTGAAAAATTGGGGTGGAGAGGTAGTGGGAGCATAGATATTCCAGTGTGAGGTGAATTTACACTTGAGACCCCTGAGAAGGTGAAACAAGAAACGGAACAAACCAAAGGGAAACGAAGTGAAACTGAATAGTCTAGCGCATCCTATCACTCCGCGGGTTATGCCCAATGGGGGGTACTTTCATTGCTTCCGACGGCGCTAAGTCCTCCCCCTATATATATATCTATATACATATTTATATATATATATATATATATATATATATATATATATATATATATATATATATATATATATATATATATATATATATATATTGCACATAACCGCCGCTCACGGGCAGAGCTCTATTCAAGGAGGGTTGTTAGAGAAATAAAGAATAAGAAAAACCCTACAAGTCCCACCTAAAGCAAGTTTCGTAGGTGAGCACAGACGTGGGAAACTATTGGTGAAAGAAGTCTGATATATTATATATATATATATATATATATATATATATATATAATATATATATATATATATATATATTATATATATATATATATATATATATATATATATATATTATATATTATATATATATATATATATATAATATATATATATATATATATATATATATATATATATATATATATATATATATATATATATTATATATATATATATATATATAATATATATATATATATATATATATATATATATATATATATATATATATATATATATATATATATATATATATATATATATATATATATATATATATATATATATATATATATATATACTATATTAATATATATATATATATATATATATATATATATATATATATATATATATATATATATATATATATATTTACAGGACGCCAACCACTCACGAGCAGAGCCCTTTTCTAGGAGGGGGCACACACATAGGGACAAAAAACATGCAAACGCACACACCTAACGCACAGCCCTCAGGTGAGCGCAGACGGAAGCCTTGAAGAGTGGAAGATTAAATACAGGAGGAAAAAAAGAAGATGGTAGAGAATTCCACAGAATAGAGGTGGCTGGAAAGAAGGAGATACCACAACGGGCTAGCCTGGGATTTCCTACGTCCACACAAAATTGGTGCGAAAGCAGGGCACCCCTTGTGCAACGAGGACGACGCAACGGTGGAGGAATGCGAGAGACCAATTCCCTCGAGCACCTGCAATTATAGTACCTGTAGAAAAGAGATAGCGCGACAGCGTCACGTTGCAGAGATAGGGGGTCAAGAGAGTTTGAAAGTAGGAGACAGTTTATTAATCTTTTTGCTTTTGACTCAACCCTATCCAGAAGAGAGGAGGAGCCGGAGCCCCCCAAAATGTGAGAACAGTACTCCATACAAGAAAATAAGACCCTTATATATTTGGAGTAACTGCTCAGAAGAAAAAAATTCTCGCAATCTGAACAGAACTCCCAGCTTCTTTAGAGGCCGCTTTAGCAACCATTGTGATATGTGGTTTCCAAGACAGTTTGTTGTTTATGTTTAGACCAAGAATGTTAATGTTATTTATAGGTGAGACGGGAGAGCCATCGAAGAGGATAGGAAAGTTAGGAGGTGTTTTTGAGAGGAAGATGTGAAGAAATTGAGTTTTTAAAGAGTTGAATTTCACAAGGTTGCTTTGACCCCACCGGGAAATCACATCCAGATCGGCAAGAATAGAATCGGAAAGTTGAAGACGAGAAGCAACTCTAGAAGCAAAAGAGGGAGCAGATTTGAAATGAGTAGAAGAATGTAGAGTTGAGTCATCAGCATAAGAGTGAACAGAGTTAGAAGTGCAGTTGAGAAGATCGTTAATGAAAAGTAAGAATAAAGTTGGAGATAAAACAGAACCCTGAGGAACATCACAGTTGACAGAAAAGGAGGAGGAGGTCGCTCCATCTACAAGTGCCGAAATGGAACGATCTGAGAGAAAACTAGACAAGAGTAAGCAAAGAGAAGGAGGAAACCCAAAGGAAGGGAGCTTGGAGAGCAGCGACGCATGCCATACCCGGTCAAAAGCCTTGGATTTGTCAAGCGCCACCACACAAGACTCCCCGTATTCCCAAGGACAGAAGACCATATATCAGTGAGATAGGAAAGTATGTCACCAGTTGACCTCGAGCGTCGAAAGCCATACTGGTGATCAGAGAGAAGAGAATGAGACTCCAAATGATCCAGGAAATGAGAGTTGAGGAGAGTTTCAAAAATTTTAGACAGAACACAAGTGAGAGCTATAGGTTCGATAGTTAGAAGGGTCAGAGCGACTACCTTTTTTCGGGATCGGTTGAACAAATGCACGCTTCCAGCATTGAGGAAAAGTATTAGTATTAAGGCATAGAGAGTAGAGCTGAACGAGGACAGGCGCTAACTCGGAAGCACACTCCCTCAGAACGCGAGGGGGAATGCCATCCGGGCCACTGGCCTTCCTGACGTTCATAGATTTCAGGATCCCATGCACCCAATCATGAGTAATTTCAGGTACAGGCATGGGACACCTGAGAGGAGAAGGGGTAGGAAAAGGAATGCCAGAATCGAGCAGGGTGAAATTAGATGAAAAAGGAGGCCGAAGAGATTAGCCTTTTCAGAAGGAGTATTAGCTACAGAACCATCAGAGCGAATAAGAGGAGGAAATTCAGATTTACAGAAGTTGTTAGAGATATTTTTGACAAGAGGCCAGAAATTTTTATCAGTAGGAGAGCTATAGAGGTCAGCTCACTTCCTTTTTATGAAAGTACGCTTAGACAGTCGAAGAACATCCCTGCAACGATTCCGAGCTGAATGAAAATTAGCAAGAGTGATAGGAGAAGGAGAGTTTTTCCATTCACGATAAGCATTGTCTCTCTCCCGAAGGGCAAGAGAACAATTGCCATCGAACCAAGGATTTTGAGGAGAAAAAGATTTAGTTGAAGATGGAATGAATCTGCCCATCCCGTCAAGGATTACGGCCCTACCTTTTCAGCAGAGAAAGAAGCGTCCCCCGAGACAAAGCAAGATTCACCCCAATGATAGTTGGCAAAGAAGCGGCGCATTGCCCCCAATTAGCCCGATTAAAGTGCCAGAAAATACGTTTAGGGCATGGTGGAGCTGTTGGAGAGAAAGCAATTATTGTATTGCATTATAACTAGGGTTGGCCGACACACCGGGTGCGGTGCGGTGCGTGGTGCGGTCATTTTGGTGCGGTGCGTTGCGGTGCGAAAGACTATTTCAGCAACACGGTGCGGTGTGGTGCGCAAAGAAAAATTAACGGTGCAGTGCGTTGCGGTGCGTGGTGCGGGCCCTGGTGCACACCGCACCGAATAATTGTATCCTGCGATAATCTTCTGTTCCGTAAGACTATATATATATATATATATATATATATATATATATATATATATATATATATATATATATATATATATATATATATATATATATATATATATATATATATATATATATATATATATATATGCTGCAGTATATTAGTCTTGGCAGACAAATTGCGTAATATTTTTATTTTTTTTATTCATTACTTTAAGACAGATTCTGTATATACATATATTTCCAGACTTTAGGAAGATTGTGGGATGGCAGATTTCTAATTTTGAGAGGTTTGGATAAAATTACATATATATATATATATATATATATATATATATATATATATATATATATATATATATATATATATATATATATATATATATATATATATATATATATATATATATATATATATATATATATATATTATATATATATATATATATATATATATATATATATATATATATATATATATATATATATATATATATATATATATATATATATATATATATATATATATATATATATATATATATATATATATATATATATATATATATATATATATATATTACCTCTGATGGGGAAAGGCCTACCAAGTTACTACCAGAGCCAAGAAGCAATCCAGAAATAGGATCAATTTAAATGGCCGACATGTCCCGATACACAGATTTTAAAGGCGTGTTAGTCATAGGAAGTTGGAAAAATAGATGATGGAATTGTGTTCCAGACTTTACCAGTAGAGTACATGTAAGATTGAGCATAGCGGTTAAGTCTGGGGTCGGAGAGTTGGACGCAGAAAGGATGAGAGTGTATATATATATATATATATATATATATATATATATATATATATATATATATATATATATATATATATATATATATATATATATATATATATATATATATATATATATATATATATATATATATATATATATATATATATATATATATATATATATATATATATATATATTATATATATATATATATATATGCTTCAATTGTATATGTTGGTGCGGTGCGGTGCGGTGCGCATAGATTAGAGTTTGGTGCGGTGCGGTGCGGAGCACCGCATTTTGCTTTCGGTGCGGTGCGGTGTGGTGCGCAACAAATGACAGTTGGTGCGGTGCGGTGCACGACGACCTGGTGTGGTGTGGTGCGGTGCGGTGCGGAAAATTCCGGAGCTCGGCCAACCCTAATTATAACTAAGTATAAGCAAGTATTGCATTATAACTAAGAGCTATAAGATTATGGTCAGAGTTACCAATAGGAGGGAAAATGGTGTATTTATAACTAGTAGGAGTAGTGGTGAAGCATAAATCAAGTGTATTCAAGAATTACTAACTTACTATATATATATATATATATATATATATATATATATATATATATATATATATATATATATATATATATATATATATATAATATATATATATATATATATATATATATATATATATATATTAACATTGCGCGATTGTTAATTATAACATTCACAAATTGATACAAAATAAAAGCTGGTGAAAAGAAATTTTTTGAAATCTCGAAGATTTCAAATCTCTTTTTTTTTTTTTTATGTAATTTTAATATTTCACCCATTTTAAAATTTTTAGTAATTTTAATGTTCACCACAGAAAATGACTTTCTTTTAGTTTTAATGATACTGCCGGTGAACTTACTTTCCATTTCTCTATCCAAAATGACAATGAACAGTTGGTGTAGCTCCTTTTTAGTATTGCTGTATCACCTTAGACGGCAAGCGTTCATCCTTTAAATCTATTAACACTTGTGATCCTCAGGAATCTTTCATACACTCTTCTTTTTTCTGTTTTTCTTTCATTACCCTTTCTTTATTGCTTTTTCTTCTATCCAATCCTGTGCTGATGACTAAATCTTCATTAATCTTTTCAATTTCAAAGACATTGTGAATCCTAAAAACAATTAAATGACGCTAGAATTGTTAGTGCAGCTAACTATTGCTCTTTCTCTTTTTTCAAACAGAGGAAAAGGAAACAAAAAAACTCGTTCCTCCAATTCTGTACTGGACATAATATTCTGGGTGTTTTTTTCTGGTGATCTTTCTTGGAAATATGACATTACTTCTCTTTCTAAACAAGCTTTTAAGAAGTTAGGTGTTCTGAAGCTTCATCAAAATTTCTTCACACCTCCCACTTTCCTATGCTTTATAGGGGCGTTATTTGCATCTGTATGAGTACGAATAGCACACCTGGGGTGCTTCCACTTATACAGATCTCCTCGTAAAGGTAGAGTCTAGAGCTTTTCGTCTCATCAACGCTCTTATTTTAACTATTTCTTGCAGTGTCTTTCTGTCCTTCGAATTGTTGCGTCACTCTCTTAATATAATCGCTGTTACAACAGACACTGTTCTTCTAAACTCTTCCGTTGTATTCCTTCTCGAGGAAATTTAGTTGTAGAATCGCAAGAGAGTTTAAACCGTAAAGTAGAGAATTCAGAAATCTCAAAATTAGAGACACGAGAACAAGTAACATCGTTGCTCATTTATGAGGAACATTCACCTTCAACTGAAATTTGAGAATTGAGATAGTATGAAGTACAGAGAAAGGATTGCTGTCAGCGGACTACAGCACCGGTTTCAGTAAAGAACAAGAGATGAGTTCTAGAAGAAGAGAGGTGGTATTCGACATAGGAGAAATTATACAAAAATATCACGGATGTTGCAGAAATTAATATAAAAAAAGTAAACCATGCAACAAGGCAAGCAGGAGGCAATTTTTTGATGTCACCATCACATCATCGGAGGCAGTCAACTTCCAAGTAATGATGGGATGTTGGGTGGATGAAGGGTATTGCTTGGATTCCGCCAGACCAAACATATCCAAGACAGTTTTATGTATCGCCATTTTCCTATTTTAATAGGTAATGTATGAGTAAGAATGGAAAGAAAAGGGCTGGGGCGGCAGTAGAAGCATAGACACTCCAATAAGAAGAAATAGTTGGACAGTTTTCAAGCTCTCTTGTTTCGAATCAATGGAGCAACTCGGTACCTATTAGAATCCATAGGAAGGTGCTTCACTTTGGTTGTTTGCTCCTGTAAATCAGGAGTGCCCCAACAGAATTCTCTGTAGCCCCAGTAGGGGTTCTAAGCACCATCCTATAGTTACTAATAGATACCGAGTTGCTACAGTGATTCGAAGCAGAAGAGCATGAAAACTGTTTTACTATGTCTTCTGTTTTGGGGAGGAGCGTAGCTCGGTCGTAGAGCTAAGTGAGGATAAATTTTAAGTCATATAATATATATATATATATATATATATATATATATATATATATATATATATATATATATATATATATATATATATATATATATATATATATCAATTTGAAGAAACAAAAATACTCTAAACAAAACAGAGATTTAAAATTTTCAATTGTTTTAAATTTAAATTCAAAGCTTCTGTATTTTCTATTTACGCCATTCGAAACTGGTTTTATTAGTCTTTAGAGACTTCAAACAATGTAAGAAAACGTTTTTCTCTTTTAATATATATATATATATATATATATATATATATTATATATATATATATATATATATATATATATATATATATATATATATATATATATATATATATGTTGTCTCCTCTGTGGGCAAAGCCAGAGGCCTACCAATTTCCACCAGGGTTGAGGCAATACGGGAACCCGATTGTTAAACGCCAGCATGTCATGATACACCGTGCTTGAAAGAATGCAAACCAAAGGAAGTTAGGAATGTGTTCCAGATTTTCCCAGTGGAGTACATTTAAGATTGAGCATAGCGATTAAGTCTGGGGTCAGAGAGTTTGGACAGAGAAAGAATGAGACTGTCGCACGAGCTCTTCTCAGCGGAGGAGGTATACGATGAGAGAGTTCAGAAGAGCAGTGTCCGTTGTAATAACGATAGCATAGAGAGAGTGACGCAACAATTCTACTGGCAGAAAGAGATCGGAGAGAATTAGTGAAATCGGAGAGTTGATAAGACGAAAAGCCCTAGACTCCACTTTGTCAAGGAGAGCTGTATGAGTGGAACTACCTAAGATCTGTGATACGTACTCCATACAGGGGCAAACAACACCCCTATAAAGAGAAATCAACTTGGGTGGAGTTAAGAAATTTTGAAGGCGCCTTTGAATTTTTAACCTCTTAGAAGCTTTTTTTAGAAAGAGAAGTAATGTGATCCTCCCAAGAAAGATCACGAGTGAAAGAAAGAACGAGAATATTAAGGACAGAAGAAGGTTTGAGATGTGTGTTTTCGAAGAAGATGTCATAGTTGTTTGGAAGGTTGTGTTGAGTATAGAGATGGAGGAACTGAGTTTTTGAGGCATTGAAGACAACCATATTTTCTCTGCCCTAATTTGAAATCCAAGAAAGATCAGAGGTCAGTTGCTCCAAGTCCATAATTCTATCGTCAATTAACTGTTGCTTGGAGGGGCGTCTTTCAATTTGCAAGAAGTAACGGATAAGAGATGAAGTAATAGAGAGAAGTTCATAAATGAAAATCACGAAATTGTTGGGGATAGGAAAGAACCCAAATATATATATATATATATATATATATATATATATATATATATATATATATATATATATTATATATATATATATATATATATATATATATATATATATATATATATATATATATATATAAACTTGCAAAGAAAACTGCTAAATTCATTTTAAAGTAAACGTTTCGTATTTATTACAATACATCTTCAGTACTAAAAATAGAATGAACAAAATTACAAAAATCATCGGATAATATTTTTTTTTTTTTTTTTTTTTTTTTAATTTTTTTTTTTACATATAATTAATGAATATGTGAAGCCCAAAATATTAAAAATAGTAGTTTTAAATATAAAAGAAATGTTAACAAAAATAGAAAAGTAGAAAAGCATATAAACAAGGGATGAAAAAAGAGACAAGACAAAAAGAGAATAGAAAACAGAATGAAAGACAGATCAAGTAATTAGAAGTGAGAGCGAGGAATTCTGGGTATTAAGAGTAGGATTGATTGTTTTTATGTATAAAGATTCCAAAATTTTTAAATCTTCGTCATTTGAAGCATTTTGGAGGATGGAAAAGTTCTGGAGAGATATAGGATGTTTGGTGAGATTAGAGTGATCTCTGATAGCTGAATATTCCGGATTGGAAATAGGAAGATTAGTACGAAAGGAGATACCCATGTGTTTGAAGGCTCGCATCTTCAGTTGTAGGCTAGTTTGGCCTACATGGTCGACATGACAGTCGGCACACTCGAATTTATATACGATACAAGACCGCAAACACATGGGAATACTTTCTTTAATCTTAAAATAACTTCTGATTGAGTTGTTGTTTATAAAGGACAGAAGAAAGTTACATTGCGGAAAATGTTTGTGTAAAATATTACTAATTTGGAAATGAAAATCAATCGAAAGAGGCCCTATATAAGGATGTTTGGCATAGACAGAGCATTTAGGAACATCGTAGGAAGTAAATTTAGGGTGGTAGATATCATTGAGGAAAGAGTTCACCAGTTTATAAAAGAGGTTAGAAGGGAAAAGATTAA
Source organism: Armadillidium nasatum (assembly GCA_009176605.1). Lineage (NCBI taxonomy): Eukaryota > Metazoa > Arthropoda > Malacostraca > Isopoda > Armadillidiidae > Armadillidium > Armadillidium nasatum. The sequence continues at coordinate 88,475 of SEYY01012273.1, read as the reverse complement.
AACTAGAAAAATTATGAAGAAAGGATATTTCTGCATGGAAAGAATTCCAGTTAGAACAAATGTGATATGCTCTATGTATGCGAGACCTAAGGCCTGCAATTTTGTGAGAAAGGGAGATAGAGCTAAAGAAATTAGTACCAAGCAAGGTATTATTGGGTTTACGATGGATAGAAGTCGAGAATCCACAAGAAGAGTGGGAGATAGAAATATCAAGAAAAGGAAGCGAACCATTTGATTCACATTCAAAGGTGAAATTTATATTTTCATGTTTAGAATTAAGGTATTCATGAAATAAAGGAACATGTTCTTCATTACGAAAGACAACAAAACAGTCATCAATGTAACGACGGTAAACCAAAGGTTTAAATTCTAGAGGGCATTCATCAAGCCATTTTTGTTCATGGAAAGAAAGAAATATATTAGCAAAGGCAGGGCCAAGAGGAGAACCCATAGCCATACCATCTATCTAAAAGTACAATTTGTTATCAAAATAGAAAATAGTATCTTCAGTGGCTAATTTCAAGAGTCTAGAAAATTGTTCTCGATTTAGACCATTGAAGGATAAGTTAGAGTGAAAAATAAGATTAGTAATAATTTCACATGTTTCGGAAACTGGAATATTTGTGAAAAGAGATTCTATATCAAAGCTAGTCAAATAGCTATGATTAAAGTTAAGGTTTTGAATGAAGGATGAAAACTCAAAGGAATCTTTGACTGTGTATTGGTTGTGAGTTAGATCATCAAGAAGAGGTACCAAAAATTTTGCTAATTTATAATAGGAGTATTGATAGCAGATAAAATAGGTCTTAATTAAAGGAACGTTGGTTTTATGGATCTTCGGTAGACCATATAAAACGCCAGGAACAGAGCCAGATGTATAGAGAGAATTGTAAGAGTCAGGAATAATGTTTTTTGATTTAAGGGAACGGAGAAAATTGTTAATTTTATCCTCAATTATGATAATATGTTTGAAAACATCAACATTTAATAATTTAAATTTCTTGCTGGAAGATATAAGATTGAGAAGTTTAGTAGTGTAGGCATCTCTATCCAAGAGAACAACCCCTTGGCCTTTGTCAGGTCCAGTGATAACGATGCTCTTGTCATTACGTAGCTTCTTTAAAATATATATGTCTTTAAAAGAAATAATAGGAGAAAATTTTTTTCTAGAATTGAATTTATAGAAAAATCTATGTGCTACATTTCTGATGTCTTGTATGTAACTGTTGTTGTTCAAAGAACTGAAATAGCGAAGAGTGAGACAAAGTTTTTCAAACATAAGAAAATAGTTAAAGAAATTAATTTTGTAGAAAGGAAGTCTGAAATTAAGACCGAGGGACAGAAGTCTTTTTTCTTCAGGTGTGAGAATTCTTTTGCTGTAGTTAAATATAAGTTAGATCTAAGGCCTAGTCTGCTAAGCTTAGAATGATGTCTAGCAGAGGTAGCAGCAAAGAATTTGTCAATCCTACTACTTAATAATTCTTAAAAAACAAATCCTGTCTAAAAAAGACACTTTTGTCTTAAATTCTTCTTTAACGAGAGAAAGTTCCTTGTTGAAATTCCCTATTAATCTTTGTTTATAAGTAATCTCTCTTAATAGAAGTTTCCTTGTCCATACTTTATAAAAGTGGGAATTAGAAAGAGACCTCCTAAAAAGTTTGAATTTCATAAACTTAGGAACATAATCGTATCCTTTGCAGATTACAAGAAACTTCAGATCAAGTTCAGCTTTCACAAGTTTTTTGTTCAATTTTTCTATTTTTCTAAAGCATTTAAGAACATCTTCACAATTTCTTCTTCTAATTATATCAGTAATAGAAATGTTCTTAGGGAACCTAATTCTAAATATAAATAAACTTGCAAAGAAAACTGCTAAATTCATTTTAAAGCAAACGTTTCGTATTTACTACAAATCCGATGATTTTTGTAATTTTGTTCATTCTATTTTTAGTACTGAAGATGTATTGTAATAAATACGAAACGTTTACTTTAAAATGAATTTAGCAGTTTTCTTTGCAAGTTTATTTAAATTTAGAATTAGGTTCCCTAAGAACATTTCTATTACTATATATATATATATATATATTATAATATATATATATATATATATATATATATATATATATATATATATATATATATATATATATATATATATATCCTCAGAATCCATGGTTCGATCGCGCTTGCCCTCGTGCCATTCAGGCTAGAGACATCGCGTATCGAGAGTGGAAAAATTCTCCTTCTTCTATAACTCTTACTATTTTCATTCAGCTCGTAATCGTTGCAGGGATATCCTTCGACGAGCAATGCGGGCTTTCACTAAAAGAAGGTGTGCTGAGCTCCTAAATTCTCCTTCTGATAAATCTTTCTGGCCTCTTGCCAAAAACATCTTTGGCAACTTCTGAAAATTCTCCTTTCCTCCTAAACCGCTCTGATGGTTCTGTTGCTAACACCCCTGTTTTCTCTATTTCAACCAGGACGACTACGGCAACGCTCCTCCAACTCCTCCATGCCTTTACCTGTGATTTTATTTGATCAGGTGCATGGGCTTCTGAAATCTATGAACGTTAAATAGGCAAGTGGCTCGGATGGCATTCTTCCCAGAGTTTTAAGGGTGTGTGCCTCTGAGCTAGCTCCATCCCTCGTTTAACTTTTCTCTCTGTGCCTCAATACTAGTACTTTTCCTCAGTGTTGGAAGGGCGCATTAGTCTAACCTATTCCGAAAAAAAGTAGTCGCTCTGATCCTTCTAACTATCGTCCTATAGCTCTCACTTCTATTCTGTCTAAGATCTTTGAAACCCTTCTCAACTCTCATTTCTTAGATCGTCTGGAATTTCACTCTCTTCTTTCAGATCATAAGTATGGCTTTCGGCGTTCGAGGTTTACTGGTGATATACTTTCCTATGTCACAGATCTATGGTCTTCTGCCCTTAGGGACCATGGGGAGACTTGTGTGATGGCGTTTGACATATCCAAGGCCTTTGACCGTGTGTGGCATGCGTCACTGCTCTCCAGGCTCCCCTCTTATTGGTTTTTCCTTTTCTTTGCTTACTTATGTCTAGCTTTCTTTTAAATCGTTCCATTTCGGCTGTTGTTGATGGAGCGACTTCTTCTTCCTTTCCTGTCAATAGTGGTGTTTCTCAGGGTTCTGTCTTGTCTACAATTCTATTCTTACTTTTCATTAATGATCTCTCAGTTGCATATCTAACCTCATCCATTCATATACCGTTGACACAACTCTATTCTTCTTCTAATTTTAAATCTGTTCCCTCCTTTGCATCTAGAGTTGCCTCTCGTCTTCATCTTTCCGATTCCATTCTTGCAGATCTGGATAGAATTTCCCAGTGGGGTCGTCTCAACCTTGTGAAATTCAACTTTTTAAAAACTCAACTTCTAGAAATCTCCCTCTCAAAGATACCTCCTTATTTTTCTATTTTTTTCGATGGTTCTCCCATCTCTCCTGTTGACAGTACAAATATTCTTCGCCTTTACATAAACAAAAAAATATCTTGGAAACCTCACATCACAATGGTTGCTGGGGCGGTCTCAACGAAGCTGGGAATTCTGTATAGGCTGCGAGAATTTTTTTCTTCGCAGTTACTCCAATTATACAAGGGTCTCATCCGCCCTTGTTTGGAGTACTGCTCTCATATCTGAGATGGCTTAGGTTTCACCCTTCTTTTGGATAGGGTTGAGTAAAAGGCTAAAAGACTTATAAGCTGTTCTGCTCTTACAAATTCACTTGACTCTTTATCTATGTGACGTGATGTTGGTGCCCTTTCTCTTTTCTATAGATACTACAGCGGTAAATGCTCGAGGGAACTATTCACTCGCATACCTCCACCTTTACGGTGTCCCCGTAGCACAAAAGGTGCATTGTCTGCACATTAATTTTGTGTAAACATAAGCAACTCCTGGCTTGTTCGATGTGGTGCCTTCTTTCCAGCTACCTCTGTTTTGTGGAATTCTCTCCAATCTTCTGTGTTTCCTGTTGAATTTAATCTCCATTCATTTAAGGCTTGTGGGTTGTTTTATCTTTTCTATTGCTCTAGCACCCCCTCCTTGAATAGGGCTTTGTTCGTGAGCGGTGGTGATGTGTAAAAAAAAAAAAAAAAAAAACTGTAAGAATAGCTACTTGCATGACCAGATAAGCCTAACGTAGAACGTTGTAATGATGTTAATAGTAATGTTGCATGCCCATGATCCTTCTTGACCATTTTTTTTATCGAAAAGAAAAATATCGATACGAAAATATTGGTAAATCGAAGAAAGTGTCGGTTAATAATTTACAATAGCAAGTCAATACTTCTGGTTCTATCACTGTGCCCATCTCCTTCACCGCTTCCGGTTCTACTTCCGGTACTTTTTCCGTTACCACTTCCGGTTCTACTATTAATATATAGATCCATTTTTGGGTGCAAATTCCCAGTTATCACGCTCTTTCTTGGGGTTAAATTGTAATGATTCAAACCCAGGTTCCTTCCTGTACCTAGGAAGGGCTTATAAAAGCAATTTTTAAAGAAATGAAAACAAGTCCTTATATGCAAAATGTTTTCTTATAATTTGTAGTAAAGTTCATAAAAACTCCTTCCACTAAAAGAAAAATAAAAAACAAAAAAAAATAAACAAATAAAAAATACAAAATAAATGAAAATAAAAGTTCTAATATTTTTATAATCCTCTAAAATTATTAAATCTTGTTACAGTCAGTTTCTAAAGTGAATTGAAAGTTTATATATTATATAAACTTTTTATTCATTTTAACATTAATTGTAACAAGATTTTATATTTTTACAGGATTATAAAAATATAAGTACTTTTATTTTTATTTTTATTTCCTGTTTTTTATTTATTTATTGTTTTTTTATTTTTTTTTATTTATTTATTTATTTTTTTTGTTGTAGGAGTTTTTATGAATTTTACTACAAATTGAACAAAAACATTTTTCAAATATGGACTTGTTTTCATTTTTTAAAAATGAACTTTGAATTTTCTGTTTTCACAACATCAGTAGTAATATGGAATATTAACAACTACTCTTCATTAGGAATTTCATTTCATAAACAGTAACCACAAAATGCCTTGAGCTATCAATTTATGATACTGAATGTTCAGTGTTAGTTTTTTATTTATTTGTTATTAATTGAGAAATAAGTTTTCTTATTATTATTATTATTATTATTATTATTATTATTATTATTATTATTATTATTATTATTATTATTATTATTATTATTATTATTATTTTAATTATAATTATTTTCATAATTATAATTATTATTGTTATAATTATTATTATTATTATTATTATTATTATTATTATTATTATTATTATTATTATTATTATTATTATTATTATTATTATTATTATTATTATTATTATAATTATAATGCGAGTCTTTAATATCTTCTCTTCCTCCTCTCGGAAACAAACGGACAAACAAACATATCTTCTGATATATTGGTATTATATTTGGATTTTTGCAGCTATCACGTTTAAGACTGATGCACAATGTTCAAGAGTTGTTTATAAAATGTTAAAACAATTATTTTGGTAAAAAATAACTACATGCAAGATTTTTTAAGATAAGAAGTAGAAGCAATGGCAATACTAAATAGTAATGGTGCTTTAGCCTGGATATCTTTTGTTTTGTTTTGAAACCTATTTTGATCTTAATTTATATAAAAGAGATTAAAATAAAGGAATAAAAGATTTGAATGTTTCCAAATTTACTTATAATACTAGATTAGAATTTTTTTTGACATACTGAAAGGTGTTTAAATTTGCAACTAATTTTACTAAAATGTTTTTGGAAATACAAACTTAATTTCATTTTTTGAAATCAAACTTCGATTTTTATTCAGATTTTCAGTAGTAGTATGGAATATAGACAACTACTATCCAACTCTTATGAATGCTATTTCATAAGCACTGACCATACTAGCCTTGAGATTATCATATAATGATGAGTGTTACAGTTTTTTCATTTGTTAATATGTGGAAATATTTATTATCAGTATCAGTATCAGAATGGTAATATTTAATATTTCCCTCCTTCCCCTCCCACTGCTCAAAAAAGAAAACAAACAAATAACACCCTGTGATTTATGGGCGTAATAACTGGATTTTTGAAATGCCACATTTACGGTTGATGCATTTGTTTATAAAAAGTTGAAATCACATTATTGTTTTGGTAAACTAATACCTACAGACAAGACTTTTTATCAAAATGAAGCAATGTGTAGCATAGTATGGTAATAATAGTTGTTTCGATATCTTGTGGTTTTTATTGAAACCTACTTTGATCTTAATTTTATGTAAGGAATCTGGATGAAGGAATAAAAGACAAGTAATATTTCTAAATATGCTTATGATCCTAGAACAGAAATGTGTTGGTATATAAAGTGGTGCGCAAAAGTAAAAAGAGATAAAAATAATTAGATATACTTCTGGATTGCTGAGAAATATTTAGGAATGTACTAGAACTGGAATCTTTAGGTTTAGCCAGAACCTGAAGTAAACAAAAACATAAAATCTGGTCTATAATTTTTTATATATTAATTATTATATATATATATATATATATATATATATATATATATATATATATATATATATATATATATATATATATATATATATAATATATATATATATTATGAATTGAGTTGCTTCTTTTAAGCTTAATTTTTATTACAAAAAGGATAGCAAATACTATATGCCAAAGCATTCCAATTGGGTCACATCATGAAGCACAAACTTAATGAAAAAAAACATGAAAATATATTTAATGATTAATTAATTTAACCTCTACGTTTCAACATAAAATTATGTCATCATCAGGAGGCTGTAGAAAAAAATAAATAAATAAATAAATAATATATGCAATATATAAATTATGAAATGTTTGAAAAAGAAAAAAAAATTATAAATAACAAACAAAATAAATTAAATTAAAATGTTGCAGTTAAATTATACCATCCATAGCATTAGACAACTAGACAAGTGTCCATAAATAAGGTTATGCTGAAGAAAATAAGTAATTAGAGTGAGCATAATAACGAAGAACCATAACACAATAATAACAAGATATAAAAAAATATACACACAAAAAAAATATATATATATATATATATATATATATATATATATATATATATATATATATATATATATATATACAATTTAAAATAACACGAGATAGCAAAAGGGAGCAAATTTGACTTGAACACTTTAAGAAGAAAGAACAAAATGAAACAAACTTAGTATACTATCATTGAAGGTAACTGAGTTAAAGTGGAACAGATACATGAACACACTCATACTATGTAACATGTACACACGCAACTCAAAGTATATTATATTCTGTTGCAAATATAATTTGATGTAAATCTGGTACTATAATAAAAGTGTATTTTCATAGTTTGGAATTCAATAAAAAGATCTGATGAGTAGTTGAAGGACAGTCAAAAATATCCACGTAATTTTCCAGTTCCATATGTTTCGAAATTTTCAAATGTTCAAATGTTTCCGTGGTAATTTAAACAATTTCATGTAGGCATTTAAAATAGTAAATGATTGGAGTACTTTTATATTGTATTTAATGCATATTTTTATTTTTAAAAAAGTGGTAATTTGCAATATGTACAGTTTTAAAATTTTATTTTAGTATGTGTTGGAAGAAAATCTACATCAAAAGGAAACATAAGATGGGAGAAAGAGAGAAAATGCTTCCAATTCAGAAATTCGGAAGTTATACAGTAGCAACAGAAACTCATAATACCTGATTCCAGATACCTGCACATTACTGATTTTTTATATTTACCTATAATTTTTTTAAGCTGTAGTTCTCATGTACTTCATTTATAGAGAAAAAGTGTTTTTCATCATTTTTGGTTATATAAAGTTTCTTTATATGGATGCAAATCTACTTTTGAAAATCGCTCATAATTATATATAAAAATATCCCTACAAATTTCTGATTTTTTTAAGAACTCATTTGTAATTGCAAGGTTAGTAAATTTCATGCATTTATATTTATTATTAGAAGTTAGCTTTCTCTTCTGACTCCCCTCACTATGTCTTCTATTTCCATTAGAAATTTTCTTTATGGAAATAATACAGTAGCATTTTAACCTGGTGCAACTTAATAGTCTAGTCATACAGAAGGTAATTGAACTAGGTGTGATTTCTGTAATTTAGACCCCTCGAATGATTATAAAATGGTATCTGTATTAAATTCTTGTGGAATGCTAATGCAAAGACAATATGCTTGTCACCGATTTTCCATACCTTCCTATAGCATCTTCTTTATTGAAATCCACAGATCTTGTACTACTTGAAATCCCAATAGAATCGTATCAGTCAAATTTCAAATATCAAGGGGCGCAAGAACGGTTGGTTTCGTTACTATATATATATATATATATATATATATATATATATATATATATATATATATATATATATAT